>VUQG01045207.1:5942-18276 GCA_015106755.1 Etia nguti | reverse complement strand
CTGTAGGTTTTAGATGTTTCCTTGATCCTACTCAGCTGATTTAAATGGCTAAATTACCTCCTCAACATGTCTTGAAGTTCTCCAGAAGCCTGGTGATGAACTAATCATTTGATTCAGGTGTGTTGACCCAGGGTGATATCTAAAACCTGCAGTACACCGGCCCTTGAGGCCTGGAGTTTGACACCCCTGCTTTAAACCTTTCTCTTTCAGTAGTGAGGGTTGTAATGAAGTGTTACAATGTAACATACTTAGAGGATAGTTATGTTGTAGGACAGAATGTTAATGGTTAAATTAATGAAAAATTTTGTAACTGGGAAGAAATAAGTAACTGGAAAAACAGGACACTTACGTGACAAAAAGTGTGTTTACCCAGTGATTACGGAGATGGAAACTCAATTTTAAATGAATAACTAATGCAAAGCTGCAGCTGTAGTGTTGGGATTAAAAAATAGAAAACTAATCCTTTTTAACCTTTTTGATCAAAAGAAATTAATAAATAAAAACACTGTCCTTCCAATCCACGTCCTCATGTCCTGCTTGACCTCCCCAAATTTTCCTTTTCCATACAAGTCATGAAGCCACCAGTCATATCAAAGCTACATTACAGCCTGAAGGCTAAACACAGAGAGGTAAGAGACGAATGGGAAAAAAAGAGATTGTCATCACTGATTAAAGAGTGCATTGGGTGAAGTGCTGTGGAGTTTAATCCTCTTACACCATGCAGCTGTGGAGTGACAGTGTGGAGCAAGAGCCTGAGAGCAGGTGTGGAGGTGGGGTGGATCTACAAGAGTGGAACACAGTGTTGTGTTTTCATTTGGTGTCATGGGCTTAATTCAGAGAAACATCTGTCATAAGCAAAGAAACAGCCATCTGTAATACAAACCAGCATCCGGTGTAGATATTTACCCCAGCTCACAGGGGTAAATATCTACACCGGTAGCCATGCTACAACCAGAAAATATTTTTTCAATAGTAGCTTCTGTTAGAGTTTAAACAGCTTATGCATTCCTTATTATCATTACATTTAAAGATGTAACACTAAATACAATCATTCATATAGTCTGGCTGTGAGGGGCTGGTAGGTGGTCATTTCAGGGTTATATGCTGTGGACCATTATGGAAACTGTTCACAGTGTGCTGATTTAATGCTTAATGCTTAATCAATTCCTCATACATAAAACTTGCTTGATCTCTTTTTTATTATGTACAAGAATAATGAGTAAATCACCAAGGGCATCACTGAAATAGTTTGTCAATAGAGGAAAAGGGGCATATGTGATTCCTTAAATCTACCATTCTCAGTGTAGCGTGCTTCAAAGACAGCTTTCATGTGTCACCCCCAGGCCTACGTTGTCTGTCCTGTTCAACCTCTGAGATCTACTCCGAGACTTTCCACTAGACTTAAAGCCCTTGAACTCATTGTGCCATCTTTTACCTCAGGACTTTGCCATGTGATGCTCATTCCTGTCACTAAAAGTGTGTTTGTGCAAGCAGCATCCCGAAAAAGCGGAGGTAGCCTCAGTGCCAGGAGATGAGACCATGCATTAAACATGCAGCCTCCGTGTACCTTCTCCATTTTTAATGGTGCAGTTGGCTGTGGGTCTGAATGTAAACACGATTTTAACAATGGGGTGTTGACTGCATATGACAGAGAGGAGGAAAGAAACATAACAGACACGACAGACGTGTCGCTATTACATTTTTAAGGATTTGTAAGACTGCTATGCATATTTTTATTTTGTGTACTTCTTTGAGAACAGGGAGTTTTGCTATATGAATAAGGATGAGATGAGGTTTAAGCACATGCTTAAACCAAGGCTACTTCTCCTTTTATTTAAAATTACTACAGCCTATTTTGTTATTCACATAACTACAAGCACACTGCTTTTAGTGGGAAGCTATCACAAAACATAAAGACATCATCAACTTTGCAGTTGCAGATGTTTTAAGTGGAAATTTCTCAGAACTTAGTGCACACTGTATTCCCAGCAAAGCCAAAATACGAGAGATACCATTACAACAACTCACTTGTAACCACAGTGCATCATTTAGTAGCTAAAGAGGCATAATGTGAGTATAAATAGGGATCAAATTTTAATGTAGGCCACTGTTTGTGAAGGCGTTTTACACATTAATTTAAAAGTTCATACAGTAAGCTAACTCGTTTTGCTGTCTGTAAACTGCTAAAAAAGTTTATGTGAAGGAGGTTCCAATGTCTTCTAAAAGAATTTTCAATAAATAAATAAATCCTACATCCAAGTCTATAGCTGATAACAGTCAAAAACAGGTTACTCAAAGTAGTTGCCAACACACATGTAGCATTTGCTCAGTGGATACTTTGCAAATAGTCCAATGCAAAACTCTGTGCAGTTCTATGAAACATTAAGTAAACCCTTACTGCTTCCATAGGAATTAAGAGGGTAATTAACAGCCAGGCCCTGCTAATCAAATGTATATGATTAACCGATCATCAGCAAGTGTCTTGCATCCTATATAAAAGCAGAAGTTGTGGCACTTTTCTGGTCTAGAGCATTTGGATGCGTGTCAACTCAATGTCAAAGTCATCCCAAGGTCAAGCAGTACAATGCTCAGGAAAAAAGAGAGCTACACCTCAGTTTCTACAGTTAGCATGTTAAATATTAAAGTTCAAGACAGTATCAAGTTCAAGACAGAATTAGAAGAAGACTGAAAAAGTATGGGTTATTTAGAACTGCTGTCAGGAGAAAGCCTCTTCTTTCTGGAAAAACATGGGAGCATGGATTAGGTTTGCAAAGCTGCATCTGAACAAACAGCAATACTTCAGGAACAATATCCTTTGGCCAGACGAGACAAAAGTGGAGATTTCTGGCCTATATCAACTGTCAAGCACGGTGGTGGAGGGGCGATGATTTGGGTTTGTTTTCCAGCCAAATGACCTGGGCACTTTGCGATCACTGAATGCACCTGGATTTCCTCTGTATACCAAAGTATTTACAGAGTCAAATGTGTGATCCCAAGCAAACAAGCAAATCAACAACAGAACCAAGGCAGTGCAATGGCTCAGTCAAAGTTGAGACATTAACCCAACTGAAATGCTGCGGCGCTGTGCATGAACACATCTCCATACATCTCAATGAACTGCAGCAATGCTGCAAAGAAGAGTGGGCCAAAATCCCTCTACAGCAAAGTGAGAGACTGATAAAGTCATACAGAAAACAATTACTTTACATTATTGCTGCTAAAGGTGGTTTTACTAGCTACGTAATCATGGGGTGTACTTACTTTTTCACAGTTCTGTACATAGAGCCTTCCAGAAACTTTCTTTTTTAAGTGAATATAGGTGTGAGCACTTTGGCCACTTTGTTTCTGTGCTACACTGCCAGTAATGCTCAGCACTTCATAAACCTGATCCCCAGCTCAAGAAACCACTCTGTGCAATTTTTACATAATATATGTGCATCATTTGAGCTGACTGGTTGAACTACATCCACAAGGTGGGCTGTTAAAATGTGTAATTCATAAACTGAAGTGATAATTTCATGGTGCAATCCTTCCACAGATTCATATGTTAATATCCTCGCCTGTAGACTTAGTGGAAGTGAGGGATTGGAGATTATTTTTATTTTGTGTATTTGATGCAGGGGTTTGTAAGGTGTCAGCAAGCGCCAGAAAGCTTTATTTTTCCACTGACAGTGCATTCCTTTTCTCCTGCCTGCCTTTATTATGAATTGCTATTTTGAGCTTGGATTTTCTTCTAGAATTTGCATTGTTGTTATATTCCTTCTTCCTGTCAACGCCCCGTGTGCCTTGTTCATCGCCCCTGCTGCGCATCTGCCTAGCTGCTGCTGCTCTTTTTCAAAAGATGCATAGAAGTGTGAAAACTACAGGACGAGACATGATTGTATAACCTATCACACATTTAATGAGCCATTTCATATCATTTTCTGGGGCTAGGAGCAGTCTCTTTTATGTATGTGGTGTAGAATTATGGCAGCCCAAACTGAACACTTCAGCGTTGATGTTGATGGATGTTGAGTGAAAATGATTTGTTAAGGAAGACACGGCCACTAAGCTGTGCATCCTTGGCTTGTTGTTGCTGCTCGAGCCACACAAAGAGAATTTTTTTTTAAAAAAGGCTTCAACTTCCGCAGCTCATTATATTGAAAGAGAGAGAGAGAGCAGAGCGGTACAGTAAGCGGAGAGCAGCGTCGGAGCACCAGAGTCAGCAATTTTTATGAAATGTATGCGCGGCTTGATGTACTGCCAGTTGCACACTTTTCAGTCTCCTTCTCTGCAGAGATGAAAATCACATTTGATCCAGTTTGATAACAGAACTGGGTCATGGTTTGAGAAATGTTCCTGGCTCTACAGCAGGGACGCACGCACAACCGTAACACATTCATAGACACACAACACTCTCTAGGCCTGCTTAGTATATAGTTGGCCAGCAGCCTCTCTGTCGCCAATTAATTTTATTGGGAGTTAATCGCATTATTGATGGTCTTTAAGAACAAGCAGTTTTCTTAGACGCTGGACTGTCACCTTAAATCAGCTCTCAATGTACTTCAATGATGTGGCAATGAATGGAGACATTCTGTTTGGGTGAGAGGTATAAATTTTATGTGTGCGATTACTCAGTAAATGTGAAGTTACAGTGAATATTTTCAGGTTTAAATAAATGCTTTATATTACATAGAATATACATTTTTTTTTCCTCTCTCTTTCTTTAGCTATAATGTCTTTGTAGATGGCTTGAGTGAAACATCTCAGCAAGTACTTATGGTCACCAGAGCATGTAAGGTAATCTAATGACTGTTAGGTTGCTTTTTCTAAGTAACACTCCTATAACCCCTCTCGCCCCGAAAACTATTGAATGGATTTACTCCTGCCTCCTTCTCCTAATAACAGTTGTGGCAACTTTGGCAGGTAAAACTGTGTCCAGTTCTTGGATTTATTACAAAAATTTCTCCAAAATTGGCAGCATTCCCATTGGCTTTAGCTTTGTGTTTTATAGAAATTAGCTAATGTAGCATGGTAAGGCTAGCCATTATAAACACAGGCTTGTTAGCATTTTCTTAAAATCATTGCTCAAGGCATCAAAGAGCTGCTAGCAAAGAAAATTACAGTTTACTATAAACCTTTAGCTAATAATCATTTTATTATTTATAAATTACTGAACAACACAGGCAGCTGAGCTACACTTAAATTCTGGAAATTCAAGACAAGGAAGAGGAATAAGCCTGTGATGTCGATGCCTCTTTGTAACAGCGCTGAATCAATTTTTTATGTGCAGTCCATGCTTCTTCAGGAAATGACCCAAATACTTCCTAAAGCACCAGCCCTCTTGTAAAAATGAACATTTATGAGGTACAATCCAGTTTAAAAACAGCTATATTTAATCTTTATGTCAAGATAAGAGTCCTTGATATTTAGTGATAAATATAAGTGCACTGAGAAGAGTTAAAAGCACTAAATTAAAGCAGCAATTTACCGCCTTTAGTGATAAAACCAAAGATTTGCAGAGAAATAGGTTATACAACCAAATCTTTACTCTCCACAACTATTGTGGACTTCAAACTGAAAGCACAAAATTGGATAACAAAGACAAAAAGACACAGCATTTTAGAGTTCATTTAACTTTATTGAGAGCTGTGAAGATCACAGAGCAGCTAGCCATGCAGAGAACTAGCCTGGTAGTGCGCATTTAGATTTGAGATTCACCTGGTAATACTGATCCTGAGCCAATTTTGGTTCTAGTCAGTGAGGATAATGTTTAAGAGTAGCATGGTACAGACTAATTCAAGATGTAAAAGCAAGTCCAAATTCAAATCCTTGCAAAAGCACACCGACACACGTGTGGATACACTGGAAATAAGCCGAGTATAAAATAAGGTGAGTGACTAGAACTGTTGTGCATAGTATCTGAAAAGACTTGTGCTGACAGGGGTAGTTGTTAATTGAGCAAAGAGATGCATACGTAGGTAAGTAAGACAATAAATAGTAATTTCCTGTAAGTTGTAACTGTGAAAGTAATGCCCTTAGTTGGTTCCTGGATAGCTGCAAACCTCTTAACCAGAGTGCTATTCAGAGCCACTATATACAATATTTTTAAGGCTATTTACAAATACTGTCATATTTTATTTACAGTTATTGCCACAACCAAGGCAGTCTGTCACTGCCTTATTGTTTTTAAATGACAGAGCAATAAACCATGTGTCGTGAGGTGATCTTGTCTTTTTCCTAACCCTGGTCTCTCATTAATACTTATCACTTATGTGTGCTGGGAGAAACTTGCCATTGATTTAAAATAAATTAAACTTTTGAATGTCTGAGAGACTGAAAGTTGGAAGAGTTTAATAAATCATCCTGGATTATTTCTTTGCTCTGCTCTGCCTAGGAGGAAAAGCAAGCACATCAAAAAGTCCTAACAGCGACACCATCCTCATGCTGAAGTGCACAACTAGATATGACAGCGAATATTACAGGACATTACATACAGATAGACATGGCTTGGTGTATATATGATGACAGAAAGCAGATTCTAGTGGTTGATTTTTAATGCTACACTGAACAGAGTGATTTATGAAATCTGTGTGTGTAAAAAAAAGTGCAACTGAAGGGCACACTGAGGAAGAAACTCCCCGAGGTGCACGCAAAGCATTTGTCACATCAGAACTGTGAAGAGCACAAATGTATGATATTCCAATCACCGGAGAGCAGTCTGAAATGTAAAAATCTCAGCATCTGTGTGTGTGTCATTAATAAAAGATGTAGCCAAGAAGACTTACATTTATACATTATGTAATACCTGAATCTTTTTCTAGTCAGAGCAGGAGCGGCACATATCCATATCATCAATTCATATCATGATCTAAAATGTGCTCATATAGAGCTGCAGTCCGCACATCCAAATATGGTTTGAACTCTCAGCTAAATCTATCAAATCCAGGCGGTTTAACAAGGTTTCAAACAAACAACCAAACAGAGTGTTTGCACAACGCACCACAATAAACAGCTACAGACTTTCACAATGTCTCGTTTCCTCTACAAAAACAATGGCATTAAGACAGTTTGCTTACAATGTCTCTTTAAGCTTGGACAAGCCTCGACATCGTAATTAAAAAGTCCTCTCTTCTTTCTCACAAACAGATGGCCAATGGAGATGGCTATTGAGGTAGCCAGACTTCCTGCACACTTATCCTCTTCCACATAATGCTACATTTCATTTGTGAAGGTATAAAAAAAGGAAAGCTGTGCTACAAGAAAAGTAGCTCTAAATAACTGCAAGGAAGCCCCTGCATTCTTAAACTGCGGTAAAAAGCAAAGTTGTGAGTTATCTTCCACTCACACTGCTTTCACTGCCACATTTTAGAGATGGAGGCCGGTGGTTGGTGGTCAGTGAGGTGTTGGCTACACACTCCTGAGTATTCCTCCATCACTGTAACAAAATGAGGGTCGAGGCAAAAGCAGCACCGTCATATTTCTAGCAGACACTTCACAGGAACCAGGCCCCTCTTCTTCCCGCTGCTCAGCCGGAGGAAACCGTCAACCTCCTCGTTCTTCCCGATACAGATCTGCAGAGGGAGAGTCAGAGGGTGAGGAAAGTCGGGAAGAGAGGACAATGGAGCAGGTGGAAGGGCAAGTTAAATTAACAAATAAATAAATGTGAGTTTCTGGACTGAGGCAAAGAAAAAAGAAAAAAAAAAGTCATAACATGCAGTCCTCTGTAATCTCAGCAGTGTTTTGCAATGATTTGCATAGATTTCTTAAAAGGCTTTCAGCGTGCAAGAGAAACTGTGTGTATTTTACAGTCTCACCTGGGACTCTTTCACAGTCATCTGGCCTTTGTCTCGGTTGCCGTGGAAACCAGTGGTGACCTTCCACACCCTCTCACCAGGGCGGATACGCTGCACAAAGTTGGCCGGAAAAAATCCCACCTTGTTTCTGCTTTTCCCCTGGCAAACACACCCAACCAAGGACACACACATACACAAACATTTAGCCCATTAGTCTAAACAGAGAGAGGAAAAAAAGCTCTGCACTGATTGTTGAATAAAAATAGATCTCACTCACTGGGTTTTCACTAAACTTTGCTCACTAGCTTAAGGTAAATTATTTCAAATCATGTCCGCGCATGTTTTCAACATGAGTATGTTACTCAGAGGCAGCTTCCTCTGTACCACAATAAGAAAAATGAATTTGAATGAACCATCACAATTAGCAAGAAATCTGAAATTAAAAAGAGATTTCTGAGTTTTTGTTCCCTAATTAGCAACACAGCCACTAGACCAAAAAGCATTTTTGTATTTGTGAAGCCCTAATCCCCTGCTATTCTCTTCAGAGACTCTGGCACACAAGCATGCAAAACCCCGGAGTGCTGGAGTTGCACAACTCAAAATTTATCCTTTTTGCTGGCTTGGCTGAGTCCTTGCTTAAACTGAAAGCATATATAAAAGGGAAACAGCAGATTTCTGCAGAGTGCAAGTATCTCTTTTGGAAGGTGGTTTGTATGTTTTTTTTGTTGTTGTTATTTTTGTTGAAATAACAGTAGCACTGTTTGTGTATTTGTAGCTGAAGTCACTAGTCTGTCCTGAATCTATTTGCACACATTCTGAATGAAGAATTGTACTTCTTTTAAATCAAGTCACAAATATTGTTTTCTGAAGTAATTTGGTTTGTACTCTTTAACAAGGAAAATATAAAATCCAACAAAATATTTATTTACACTCAATTTGAACTGAGCCCCTTGATGATGTTTTCATTCATTTAATTGAGGCTTTTTCGTTAACTAAAATTAGCTGCAGAAAAATAGTTCCTCTGCTGCCACTGTGTTGGGTGAGAGGAGCTTTTACTTTGCCCCGATGTTTTGTTATGTGAAGACTTGTCTGTCCTTCTGCTGGTGAAGGCTAAAATCGTCTGCCGTCTCATTAAAACACAGATTGCAATCTGTCCTCTTCCTCTTCATGTTAACTAGCTCTGCTAACAGTCACACCTGCCTTACTTCAGGGCTCAACTATCAGCTCTTTTACTGTGACCAAACAGCTCCACCTCGAAAGGAAGTTCAAATGTTGCGCTGAGGGTCCATTTGTGTGTGATTCTGTTGAATATATAGAGACAGCCTGGATATTTGTAATAATAAGTAAATAATATGTTATTTACAAAAGTACTGGCTCAGTTAAAAAGAAAGAAAATGTAATGCTTTTGAATGATTTAGTGAATAGATATCACTTCGGTGCATTTAAATTTAAAGTCTGTTTTATAAAGCCTACCTTCCACCAGTCTTCATTGGAATCATCTGTGACTTGAATCCTGTCACCAGGCCTGCAGGGAAAATAGAATATAGACCAGAGTGCAGTGAGCTGAGCGTCCTTTGAGGAGGATTTTTACCGCTTTAAAAGCAATAATGTCAGGTTTGATGTTCACTTGTAATTTTATTCTATTTTTACCAAAAAAAAAGAAGACTAAACCGTTGTCACTGTTAGATATACAGTGAAAACTTAGTGCTGCACATAGTACTTCGACACATACCTGCACCTATAGACAACAGGAAATAAAGGATACAATACTTCTGCTGTCTATGAACCCTTATTACAAAGGAAGAACTGTGGAGGAGGTATTTTTACATTGATGTAAACCAATTAGAGTTTTTCAAATGTCATTCACAATACAGGAAAATGGCACTAAGTATACAGCAGCAGAATATAGCTGACCATTTTCATGCTAGTGTGTGTGTGTTAAGGGGTTTGCCTGAACTGGAACACTTTTGATCAACCATTTGTGTCTTGGCGTTTTTTTTGTTTTTTGTTTTTAAAAGTGCTATATAAAGAAAATGGACTTCACTATGTATTTTTTCCCTCTTCTATTATGTATAATCCCGTAAATATTACAGCAGCCCGAGACACTTCTTTCCATTAGTCTGAAGGCAGCTGGAAATGCTGGCTTCATGCCGGACTGTGTACTTTGGTCAGTTTTCCATTAAAGTCACAACAGCAATTTTAATAGGCTGACCTAACTTTAATAAGCTGACCTTATTAAGGCCCCAAAGTGGCTGCACTTCCTCCTTGTCCTGAGAAAGAATAACCTGGACCTGAAGCTGCTGCTGGCCTTCTACCGGCTCCTCAGCGGAGAGCGTGCTCTACTACTGCCTTGGTGTTTGGTACGCAGGGGCCACAAATGAGAAGAGGAAGGCTGCGCAGAGGGTAATTAACAATGCCCCCCAAAATTCATTGACTGCTCTCTGCCACCCCTGGAGGCCATCGCCAGATCCTGTCTCAGAAAAACCAGGGCCATCACAGGCGACCCCTTGCACCCCGCCCACCACCTGTTTGACCCGCTGCCCTCTGGTTGGCGTCACAGGTCAATCAGGTCCCACACCTCCAGACTCACCAACAGCTTCTTCCCCTGGGCGATTTAGACTGTTAAAAAACACTATCACCCCCACACCCCACCCCTGTCCACCCATCTCATTAATCTGAGCCATGGTCTGAGTTACCCTCATCACTCAGGCCACTCACACACAGACTTGCACTGCTTCCAAACACTTTGCTCTCCAATGTGTGCCTTTCTCTTGTTTTGTATATCATTCTGTATTCTAGTTTGTATATATACTAAGCACCCATAATTTCACCTTACATGTACAATAACAATAAAAGGGCTATTCTATTCCAACCAACATTTACTTATCACTTCTGACTTGTGTCTGCACACTTATCAAACAGAATTACAACAGCACCGGTCTCTGATGTCTAATAAACTGTCGCTAATTTTTAAAAAGATTAGAATACTTGTCTATCATATATTTTTGGTATTCCCAACCTAGTATAGATATCAGTTTGTCTGAGCTTTTTCTGTGAGTGGCTGATGCAGTACAGTACACATATAGACATATGTACTGAGATCCCAAGAAAAGTGCAGTTACCCCTAATTAGAGTTTATTCAGATAATATTCATTAATAAAAATGCAACCACTTTGTCTATGTAAAGCCATAAGAAACATAACATTTAAGTGTCCTGAAATGTGAGTGAATGCCATCAATTTACCAGACTGATGAATCCAGCAATGTCTGAACACTTATAACATTACTGAGCTTTCTTAGTGGACTGTTGTCCATGTAAAGAAATGCCTGATGTGCTGTCTTCTTGCACAGATGTATCCTCCAGATTACTGTTGGGTGTAATTCCACACTCAGCAGATTCCTGTACCTACTGACATACAAAGACTCCTTTTTTAACACTCAGTGCAGCTGTTTGTCCTTCCTGACCTCCCAGCACGCTCTCCCTTTCCAACCCGAACCATGCAACCCCCTATAATCATCCTGCTGGGGAGGCAGATGGTGGGTGAATGTCAGTAAAATTTTGTCCAGGTACACACTTTCTCCTCTCTCTGAACTGAACAGTCTGACAACAAATGACACACAAACAAACACATACAGTAAACAAAGGAATTTTACTAACTGCAGCTCCAAATCGTTCTTCTCCTGAGGCAGAAACTTGTAGAGCGCCACATAGGTGTGAATAGAGCGAACCTCCACTCGTTTTGGAGTCTAACAAAACAAAAATCAGATGGAGATTTCAAGATTGCTTTTTGCATGCTTCTCTTGCGAAACCATGAAACACCAAAATATTTTTTAAAAATGATTGACAGAATGCATTAGTACTAATAAAAAAAAAAAAAGCTAAAATAACAGAGGAATGCCGATTGCACACCTTTAGACTGACCCTTTCTTCTGAATCAGCCTTCTCGCTTTCAGGAGGGGTGAGCACTGGAAAGACAGATACAGAAACCAAAGACGGATAATATGCATGAGGCAAAGAAAGGTCACATAGAAATAAAAAAGGAAAATCAAGAAAGAGCGGTGGTGTAAGAGAAAGAGAGAAAAGACAAAACACGGGAAGAGGGAGAGCTCTTGTCACTTTGTGGCAAACAAGTAAGGCAGAAGGGAAGGTCATTCACTATAAAGTGGCAGCAGTACAAACAGAGATGATCTCTTCTCCTGGGACTAAAGTCAAAGACGAAAAGTACAGAAGCAGACTCACACTACCACATCTACACTGTACTGTATATTATGTTAATGTGGTCCTTTAACTCTTTGACATTTAGTTTGCAATTGTCCTTTAATACATTCTCACGTGTTTCTGGTAAAGCTGAACATTTGTTCTTTAAGTACTCAAATTGTTTAAAGTATTGTTTCAAAATGTGTTTTTTATGCATTACACATTTTTTCACTCAGTATTCAGATGCTATAAACTTCTTTTAATGACAAATTCTAGATTAATCCATTAACAATACCTGTACAGTATCACTTTCAGGACCAATGTACTGGTGCATGTTTTTTCTTTTCTCATTAGGTAGCCA
>VUQG01045206.1:23367-34810 GCA_015106755.1 Etia nguti | reverse complement strand
GTCTTACATATTTGTTTAATATGTGCAGTGAAGGACATATCCTGGTCAAAAATGACTCCAAGGTTCCTCACAGTGTTACTGGAGGCCAAGGTAATGCCATCCAGAGTAAGAATCTGGTTAGATACCATATTTCTAAGATTTTCAGGGCCGAATACAATAACCTCAGTTTTATCTGAATTAAGAAGCAGAAAGTTAGCGGCAATCCAGGTCTTTATGTCTTTAAGACATTCCTGCAGTTTAACTAATTGGTGTGTGTTATCTGGCTTCATGGACAGATAGAGTTGGGTGTCATCTGCATATCAGTGAAAATGTATACTATGTCTTCTAATGATACTGCCTAAGGGAAGCATTTGTTCATCTACATGAACAAATTGGATAGATAGATATGATACAAACCACTGCAGCACAGTACCTTTAGTACCTACAGCATGCTCTAATCGCTTTAATAGAATATTATGGTCGACAGTGTGGAACGCTGCACTGAGGTCTAGCAGGACAAGCACAGAGATGAGTCCACTGTCAGAGGCCATAAGAAGATCATTTGTAACCTTCACTAAACCTTCTTCAGATCCAGTAAGCAGCTGCTGTCATTGAAAAAGCCATAAGAACCAACTTTACATTGTCTACAGCCTAAAAAAGAATAAAATAAAATAAACAACCTGCTAGTGAATATAGTACATCAAATAAAATTAGGAACTTAATTCTGGCTAATGTTTTAATGGACTCCACAACCAGTTCTGTAGGCTTTAGAAAGAAATGACAGCATTAGTGCATGTGAGTGTGTAGCTTATCCCTGCATCCTGAAATGCTTTTTGCACCCCTGTCCTCCTGCATCACCATATTTGATCCTGTTATCTCCTGCACCCATCTGTCAAGTAATTTTCTGCTGCTTTTCTCAGGCCTGGTCATGGGTAGCCGATCAAAGGAGATCCCAAGTCCTTCCCAATCCAGGCAAGATATATTATCTCACTAAAGTGATCAGAGTGTGAAGGGTTTTGGGTCTTCCATCATTTGGGCCTGGTCATATGCCTTAACCTCCTAACTTCTTCTTCTTTCAACATAAAGGAGCGCCAATATATTTCAAAGTATTCCTCCTACTAGATGCCAAAATTCATTAATGACACTGTACAGATCAGCCTGTACACCTTATGTTTCATTCTTCTCATCACTTCCCACAATTAAGGATTGAATATAACAGCTGAAATGTAGACTGACTGGTAAACTGAAGAATTTACCCTCTGAATTAGCTCTGTCTTTATGCTCCTTGTGACTCTACATTGCCTACTGAAAATGGTTTCTTTACTGCTACATGCGTCACATCATCAGGCAAATCTGAGAACTGAGCTGGGAAATCCAGTCAATCAAATTAGCATCCATCCATCCATCCATCCATCCATCCATTAAACTGAATCAGAAACAAGGGAACATCTTTGAAGCTTTTACAATATATGGACAGAACTCCCACTGAAATGTCCTCACTACCACTGCTTCCACTGTAGTATTTCTAAGGAAATGACTGTAACAAATTACAAGCTGACTGACGCTCCAGTTTTTACAACGGTTGGATTGTTGTGTGATCTGGACATTGCTTGACATGGATAAGAGGTTGGATGATGAGCAACTTGCCAAATAATAATTTTCAAGCACATTCTTCAATTGCTTTTTTAAAAATGGGAACCATAGCTCCAGTGATTTGCACACCAGTGAAGGTTCCAATCTCCAAACAGAGACACTCTGGGGATGGGAACCTTCAGAAAGAGAAAGGATCCAGCCACGTTCTAGCTCTTTTCTTTCTAGTTTCAGACCCAATCATATGTTGTATTCAAATGATTAGGCCAATGATTAATTTATGATCTTAAATGCTACACTTTAGCATAGCAGCCTGGCAGGAAGCAAGGCAGAGGAGAGAAATAAGTCAGTAATGGATACAACAATGTTTGGAGGGCTTTACAAGTTAAAGAGGTTTCAACATCCTAATTAAAATCTGTTGTAGGTCCTCTTCTCATTAATGCCACCTCCCTTCCTTTAAGGGAAAATTCTGCTTCCTCTCTCTTGTGGACTCTCTAATCTCATCCTCTCTGTGTCTGCTGAGCTGTGTCATATGGTGTAGCGTAGGAAGATGTAGCAACAGAGCGAGACATATAGCAAAGGGTAAGGATGTTGCCATCAGCTATCAAAGGAAGTCATGTTGAATAGACAGGAAACACACTTCACCTTGTATTGCATGAGATTATTTGTTTGTACAGGTGAAGCCTCTCTGTAGGCAGCGCTGTACTATGCCACTTCAGTTTTTTTTGTCAGGCAGGGTTGCACAGGCTTTGTTTAAAGCATTCAATATTTTCTATGCTTTACACACTTGTTAAGCCCAAAGGATGAAAGTTTTAATGATGTGAAAGTGAGAAATGGAGTTTGGAGTAAACAATCACTGATGTCATCACTAATGAGAATAATTCAGAATTACTCTTTGTAGTAGTACTGAAGTGTAATACATTTGCGCTAGAGTAGTGTAATTACCCTTTTACTTAGTTTGAAATTTGCTATACATTTAGTATACAGTCATCTCCCCTCACCACACTCTCTGCCGGTGGCTGATGCCCTCAGGCGTCGGTGTGTTGGTGGTTCTAAGTGTTCGGGGCCGGGCGCTCAGGTATGTTCCGGCTCACTCCCGGTGGCTGCTTGACGGGGCCTGGCACCCGTGGCTGGGTCGGGCCCCTTCCAGGGGGTGGGGGGCCCTCAGGCCTCTGGCCTCTGGGTCTGGGGCTCGGTCCACTCTGGCGCAGCTGGCTGCCGGCAGAGCCCGCGGGCACGCCACTGCAGCCCCCTCTGGCTTCTGCTCCATGACTGCTGGGTGACCCCTCGTCTGAGGCTCTCCTCAACTCTTCCCAGGAGGGTGGCACGGTTGCGCCTCCGATGGTCCTCCTTGGGCTCTCGCACTCTGGGGGCCTCTGGATGTCTGGGGCCTGGATCTCTTCCATGCCTGCTTCATGCCCTGGGGGATGGGGCTATGGCTCCCCACACCCTCTAGCAGATCGTTACGTGGAGAAACCTTTTGAATACAAGCACGCTCATCCACACAGGTGTGCACACAGGTGTACACACGGGTGTTCACAGACACAAGCTACACCTTTCTTGGCTGCTACCTCAAAGCACTTTGTGCGCTGTCAGTCTTGCGTGCTGCACAATAACACTCAATATTTAGTATCTACTGTTATTTACTGTTAGCTAGATTATTACGATGGTGTTGTGTTTATTATGTTGCTCTCTTTTTTATTGCTTGTTTTCTCTTCTTTTTTTCGTCTCTCAACAGGTGATCCAGGTGATTTTTTTTTTAAGTGCCCTCTCTCACTGTCCCTCTTCCCCTATGTTTTTCTTTCCCTCCCTCTCTTTCTTTCTCCCGTTCCTATCCCCCAGCCATGTCTGTCCCATCTGTAACAACTGAAAATAGAATAAAATAAAACAAATACATAATAATAATAAAGGTCAAACAAATGGGCCAATATGGCAAGGCCGTGATGATCCACTTGGTAAAGTAAATCCGTTGGACATCTTTCTTGGCCTTCAGACAATAATTCTGATGACTAAAGAACCAAACAGGACAGGATAAAAAAAAAAAAAAAGAAAAAAAAAAAAAAAAAAAAAGAAAAAAAAAAGCAACCTGTTTGTAAAAAACATAACATTTGTTCCTGTTTCTTTAGTTGAAGGTTTGAAAACATCTCCTTGAAAAAACTGAGCTAACTGGAAAAAAAAACTAAGCAAAGACTGGATTGGACTGACAACAGCTACATTTTCAAGCATCAAATTGATCCCAAACAAATAATGAAATTACAGTAAAAGTATACCTGGATATAAAAATACACAATGGAACACTATCAGTCATGGATTGGCCTCCCCAGAGCCTGGACCTCAAGACAGAATGGAATAAAAGGAAGCCAACATCCAAAGAAGAGCTTTGAATGCCCTTCAGGAAGCTTGGAGAACTATTCCTCAAGAATACTGAAAGAAATTAAAAGACATCTAGGGACATATTTTCTAATGATTTCTAATAAAGGCGTTTTAAAAGATGTAATAAAGGTGGCCATTAAATGTTGACTTTAAAACTTATTGGAAGTGTAGAAACCCCCCCCCAAGTATACAGTCACAGTAATAATATAAGACTCTCAGGATGAAAAATGAATGACAGGTAATCGGTTAATGCTAGCTTACTTGGCTAGCAAGCGCCACTCATAAACATCATGGGTACAACACAAAGGCAGACATATTGGCAAATTGTTGTTATGTAACAGACTAATAAAATACTGAAAAAGTCCCTCATACAAACATCGAAACACAAAAAACCTCTGGGATGATCTGTACCCTACAGCAAGCCTTATTAATCAGATAATCCATTACAATATCCCAAAAAGGCACCTAAAGCACACACACATAACTCAAAGTAGTGGATGAAGCTGAACAGACAAGTGTTTCTAGATTCCTCTGTTTGCATGCCTGTAGGTCAAAGTGGCCACACCCCCAACACCAATATCAGGTATATCATATATATATATTAAAAAAAATCATGCCACTCTTAGTCATTAGAACAGAAAATCTGTACACAGAGGCTAAAAACATTTTAAAAAACGTTTTTTAACATTGTAAAGTTTGGCATTTTAACATGTGAGTCACGGGGATTAATTCAGTTTTACAGTTAGCCAAAGGTAGCCACTAGAGCAGGGTTCTAAAACTCGTGGCCCGGGGGCCACTTGTGGCCCATGTCACCCCTACTTGCGGCCCATATATTGACGTGAAGAAATATAAGGCAATTTGTTACATTGTTACAATATTTGAAATTTAAAAAACAACCAAAACACTACATTTTTGGAAATATTTGTGGCTGTTTTCTTGTTTGTTTGGTTGGTTTGTTTTTGTACTTCTCACATGAGACGACAGTGCCAGCGGTGGCCCACAGCTTATTTGAGTTTGAGACCCCTGCACTAGAGGAACTGCAGTGTGTGGCATGTTCAGGTTGGCTTAATTTTTCATCTTTGGAGTTTGTCTCTTGGTTAACATGGGAATGATGGTGGTTGGTTTATTATTTGGTTCAATACGTGTCAGCATGGTGTAGCTCATTCTACAGCTTGTTCAAAAATATATCTTTATACCTTATACCTAACACTAGCAAGCTTCTGCTTCACTGTATTAAATGCTGTTTTTACTCAAGCTACCACAAATCAGCATGAAATTACACAATTAAATTAACATAAGTTGTGAGTAATTAATTGAACAATAAATTAAGAAACTGAGTCATTTGCTGTTAGAGATTCAGCATGTAGCTGTTTTCCACATTCTTAATGAATCTTTTTACATAATTCACTGAAAAAAATGTACATTTTACTGTAACCAGTACAGAGATAAATCATTTTGCAGATTTAGTTCTCCTTATGGCGTACCGATGATTAATGACGATTCCAACCTGGAAGCTCTTCGTGTAAGCCTGTTTCTTTTTCAGACAGCATCAGAAAGCAGACAGATGGACGATGGCTGATAAAATGGAGCAAGACCAGCTTCAAAAAGTTTCCGAAAAAAGAAAATCTTGGGGGTTCACATATCGTTAACCTACTTTTCTGGTCTTTTCTGGTAGAATATACAAGTAGAGAACAATATGTGTGGTAGGGTATAGGTCAAACTGTGGCCGGCATGACCATTGTGTCCTGGTTAAGCTAAAAACTGACATCCGCTTTTCTGATGCGAGCTTTATGTTTTGTCACCTTTATCAAGAATTCAGTTTGCTAACATTTTTTCCAAAATCATAACTCACTTGACTGACGTCCAATCATATAGATTCTGATCAGTTAATGTATAACATAAATTCCTGTAACTGTCTTTCTGCCTTAAGACACTGAATGTGTGATTAGGAGTGGGAATGGTTGGAGATTGCTGATCAGACTGTGTTCACAGCTCAACTCAGTGCCTCTCATCATCAACTTCTAATCATTTTCCCTTGGCAGCTGATTGCTTTTACCACACTAATAATCCAGGAAGATAGACCCAGTAGCACACATGCATACGGCATATCAAAGAAGAATGTGTGCTGATGTCTGACAGCTGTGTTCAACTCAGGATCACTCCACCACGTTGAGTTTCTGCCAGAGGAAACAGAAAGAAAATGCTTTAGTTTTGATTTCCCCGGCAGCGTGGTGAGGAAGGGAGAGTGAAGAGGAATGGCAGTGAAATTCATTAATTCCACCGATTTGCCAGTCAAAGCTTCTGCTTTTTCTCAACCAGACTGAACATAAACAAACACAATCATGTGCAAATGAGTCCAAATGAGATGTGACAGTTCTATTGGGCTTAATTTATTAGCAGTGATTATGTAGGCCCGCTTTCCACTGGCAGCCAGCAGAGACGACTGAGCGTAAATAAAAGAAATCAGCAGCATTATGAAAAGTGGATATTATTAATAGTGATGGCTAAAGCTGCTGGCATGATGAGATTCATTTAAGCACTGATATGCTCAGCCTTTATGAGATAAATTGTGATGGTTTTTTTTTCTTTTGCTTGTGGAGCACCGAATTCAAGCTACAAATGAGCTTTTCAAGGCTGCTTCAGGCTCTGTTGTAACAGCAGGGGTCAAAAGGACACTATGAATTTTTAATGCATTATTTTGGGTTTCTACATAATATCACTTGTGGCAAGTTAAAAAAAAAAGAAATTATCTAAAGATTGTTTGCACTTGACATGAATAACCTGAGAACTTTCCAACTCTAATCCCACGCTGTATTTGCCTAGAGTTAGCACTTCAAAACTTGCAACTTTTACAAAACTGAAGTGTGTTAAAGTCTCATTCAGTGTCATTAAAGAATGAAAATTAAATTCAGCCAAAGTTGCAGAGGAGTTGGTGTTCCGATTATGCCGAACTTCAAATTAAATGAACAGAAAAGAAGCATGTACTGTGTGGATGCGAGGTACCGTCAAAAAGTGCAGGAACTAAAAACCACATGTGATTTAAACTGAACTGAGTTACCCTTAAAGTCATCAGCTTGTGCGTCCACAGATTGCTGTCAGTTCAAGTGCTTTATTTGGATTGCTTTGTGGAGGTCCAGCTCTCTCCCAGTGCGCTTGTCTGTGATTTCACCACAGACCTCAAACTTGCACAGGGTGCAAACATGTCTGTCAAACTGGCCCAACTGGCCGAAGGCTGCGCATCAGATCACACACATGCTTGTTTATTTTTTACCCATTTTAATGGGATTATGCTGAGACATTTAGAGAGAGCACATTCAGCCGAAATGACCTGAGCTGTGTTGCATGCCATGGCCATGGTATGTTGGCACAAAGTACAGTGATAATTTAGGTGTCCTTTTGCACTTCCCAAACACTAAAATTACTATAAGGGTCACATGCTGGAGGATATCCAGTTTACATCGCAGAGGCACAAATGCAACATAACACAACTCCACGAGAAGATGACCTTTAAAGGAAGGCAGGCCAAATTTAAATCAAAAACAGTTTTTGATTTTGATTTTTGGATCACACCTTAAAGTGTGTATGTTACATTTCTCATTTTCACAGCAGTGCACTAAGTGATCGTTTTCCTGATGTTATTACAGTACATACAACACTGTATGCACATCTACATTTGACCCATTTATCCTAGCCCCTGTCTTGAGGCTATGAATGCCTTATTATTTACACAGATGGGCAAAAAGGAAAAGGGGGTGCGGTGCAAGCTATCCATTTTCCACACTTAGATGACAGTTTGCAGTTAATGATCTCAGTTGTCGCAGGGGAGGTACTGATATCACAAGGCATTTGCATTGCTCTCACCTGTCATCGAGAAAATCTAATTCACCGACATCCTTCTGATTGATAATGTGATCAGACTGTTGGCTTTGACTCTCGCGGCCAGGGGGACTTGAATAATGAACCGACTCGAGCCGATGGGTCGGCTCAAGCCGCTCTGCTGGAGACCAGGGTGATTTCTCACAGGGGAAGCTCTGCAGTTCGAGGGTCAAACGATATGAAGTCTCTGGGTGGGAGTCGCAGTCGCATTATGTGACACAGAAAGATGACTGAGTCCAACAACACAAGCTGCTGAATTTGTTTGAGGAGGTTTACAGTATTTGTTCACCATAATTTAAAGTGGATGGTAATAAAGCACAACGGCTGAACCACAGAATTAAGATTGTTTCTTCACGACACAATCGATTTTAACTCTATTAGTCAGAAAAGGTCTTTTAAGTGTGCGTGTTTGTTTCATGCGATGTTTAATTTGCCAGATTAGCATTATTTGCATGCAAGAGAAGGAAACAGAAAGAACAGACAGAAGAGCCTTAATTAGGTGTGTGAATATTCTCCATAATTGCTGTAGCTTTGTTATTACTGTAAACATTAGTGTGTTTCTGTGTGCATACAGTTGTTCACATTTTCTGCCAGATCCTGGAATAGTTGAAGACATGTTATAAGCATCGATTCGGTCTTATCGTCGATTCAAGACCCAGAGTCCAGTGTCCATCTGCTGTCCTCTTATTTATTGTGAATGTCAGGTTATTAGTATCAAGTTTATGAAATCAGGGAATATTTTTGGCAGCTTGTAGCTTAAACAGTATTTTAAATAATCAGACTGACTCACCCAAAAATAAGAGAACAACCTAACTGTCCCAATGACACACACATTCACTGTTTTCTGTGCCTAAGCCCAGCACTGACGAAAGCTGGGGTTCAGCATCATTCCCAAAGAAATGATGCTGAAATGATGCTAAAAAAAACTCCCCTTTCACAGGAAGAAACCTCCAGCAGAACCAGGCTCAGGGAGGGGCAGCCATTTGTTAGCCATTAACCATTATCTATATCTATATCAGTGGGTTAGTATTAGAGTTAGCATCAGTGATAGTGTCACGGTCTTGCTATTTGATACAGTTTCTATCTGTTTGTTGTAGATCAGTATTAAATTTCAAGACAGAAGGCATGTGACTTTCACAAGTAATGTGACATACACTGAAAACACAGTAGTAAAAAGTCAGGGACTATGTGCAAAAATGTCCATTTTCTCTTTTTTGAGTAATCTTACATGTTAACGTCTAATTAATGTATTTTTGCCAAGATAAGTTTAATGTCAGTTTTGTTGTCTTTTCAAATGGGAGAAAAAAAAGTCCTGTACATGTTTCCTGACCAGCCAATGCACCAGTAGGCCCATCCTCCAGAGTAAACCTGACAAATCTGTCTAGACCCCACAGCGTATGTGCTGCTTGTAGGTGGAAGCACAGCACGCAACACTGTACACATAAAAGCAGCCTAACGTTCTCAGCGTCCAGTAAAGGGAGTCCAAAGGAATATCGTATTTTAGTTAGCTTGTAATGATCGTTTTTGGAACTAGTCACATTCACTGACTGAAGAGCTTGTAGCCAAAGCCTTAAAGCCCATTATATGTTCTGATTGTCTCGATCTAACGCACTAATTGAATGCTATCCCTCAGCTACTTTTCATCATTGAAGGGCCCATGCTGGTGAACTGATTTGGATATAATTTGCACAGCGAGGGCTTCAATCACAGGAGACAAACATTTTCCCTCTCATTAAAGAGCACATTAAAGATTATCTTCTCTAGTTGCCACAGTGACTCCATCTAATATGATTTGCTGGAAATGTGCAGAGAACAGTTTCCCCGTGTGATCCAGCGAGACTTGTATTTTCTCTGCTCTCTTCTCTTGCCTTGTCTCTTTTTTGCAGTAAGTGAGTCTAAAGAGACCTCTTTGATCTTGTCTCATTGCTCTCAATACTCCAGACTGAATTTAAATCACAAGGCCGACTATTTTAAGAACAAAGCTGCCGTTGTGCTGAACAAGGGAAAAGAGGAGCTCACTTTTATTTCTCCCACTACCCTGTCAGAATGAAATTTGCTAGGTAGTACGGGAAGCTGTGCTTACTAGCGTGTGTCATTTGAATCCATGACGTAGCTGTGCGAAAAATTAGCTTCATGAATGTGTGTGATGTCACTGGTTATACGGTGTGACAAATCTTTACACTCAATTATGTTTTTGTGTGTGTGTTAATAATTACAGAAAACACATGTAGAGATGACTGAGATGTGATCATTTAACGAACCACAGGACAGCAAAGTGCATGCTTACAGAAACTGCTCTGACTATGAGCACTCCTTTTTTATTTAAAATACATGCACGGCCCTTTTTATATTTGTTATGGGCCATTTATGCTCTCTGTTGTTGTCCTCACGTGCGGTGGTGCACCTCTCGATTTTTGCATCCAGAAGCGTGAAGGGATGGGGGTTCCTTTCCATCTGTGAGCACACTCAGGGTAGGTCTTAGAAGAACAGGCCACTTATTCTCTTGACCTACGTTTCTCCTAGTAGACCGAGCTGTGAGCCTTTGTTTGGGGGGTTCTAGAGCCTCAGGTGTGGACATTTTGTGGTAATTCTCATCCTTTCTGTATATATTTGGGTCACGTATCCTTGGTACTGATCACTAATATATTGCATCCATTTGTGGTTTGCTCTTACTTTGACTCTCCAACTGGAGTAAGTCAGTATCAGTGTTTAAATCAGTCTACATACATTGCAAACACTGTCAGCATTTCAAAAGCGTTTTCCCTTCTGCATTCAGCCTGTGTGAAAAGTCTTGCTCTTATTTTTTATGGTTGCCCTTTTCAAAGAAGCCAGCAAACATGCCACCGGAAAGGTCAGGGGGATCTGAATAACATTAACAGTCTTCACAGCCACTTTTCTGGCTGTCTCTGCCATCCAAAAAAAACATCCATCTCATCCTTTCCTCCACAGGTAACTCTTAAGGTGGAAAAGCTGTTTACAGACCTTTTATAATAATCCGTGAATGTTGTCTGTCCTCTCTGGCTCTTGCCCTCACAGACTGCTAGTGTTTCTGCTGCTTTTATTTTGCTGACTGACAAGAAAACCACTGGCACAGGGTTGCTCGCCGTAAACAAGGAGAGGAAGTGTCAAAGGTTGGAGACGTGGGAATTTAAGCTCGAGGAGGATCTAGGCTGAAAGCCGTATAAAACTTTGCCCATAAAATTGTATGACTTTCTGTAGCAGGTTTCAGGCAAGAAAGATGCATGTAACGGTGCTTTGCTAAGAGACTAACTCAGCATTGCTTGGGAAAAATATAAAACAGGATGAGCTGAACTCTTAAGCCTCTGAATTTTCTCACATGGGGGCAGTGTTGCACCATCTGCTGTGCACCTCCCCCACTCACAACATCTCCCTCCTCTTCCTCTTGGTGGTGTGTTCTTAATCATCTGGAGGCATGTAGCAGGCGTCATCTGCTCTGGGCCTCCTATTTCCTCCTCTGATGTTGCCTGTGATAAAAGACAACCACAACAGAGACAGCCAAATCCCACAATTATCAACTTCACACGGAGTAACTAAATTATCTAGACTTTCTTCTTTTTTTGGGGGGGGGGTCTCACAATTCCTTCTGAACTGTAGGAAAAACTAA
>VUQG01045206.1:0-18419 GCA_015106755.1 Etia nguti | reverse complement strand
ATAATCATTAGATTAATGTTATCTACATCAACTGCATGTCAATAAGTGAGAAATTAAACTTGACGTTTCTTTCAGCAGCCATTAACAGTTGGTCCAATTAGCCATTTGGACGGGGAAATGTTTCATTCTTTAATTTGTCTGATTCCAAATCAAACCAACTATAAATTAGTTAATGAAAAACGTCTTCATCAGGCAACAACTGCTGTCTTGTCATTGCTGCGGCTGTAATGATGTGGTACTGCAATCAGTGCATTCTGGTGTATATGAGCCGGTGTGTGTGCACGCGTACACACTGGGGGCTGCGTGTGCACTGTATACTAACAACATCAGGTGTAGACTGCAGACAAATTAGGCTCTGTATTTTGGACATCTTGCTTCAATGTCGCAGACCTTTTGCTGTCATAATAACGATCTTGCACTCTTCATCACTCCCTCTCTCTACCCACATTTGGCTCTCGTAGTTACACTTTGGTTTTCCATTTCTGGTTTCTGCTTCACTGACATGAAGCAGAACAACCAGCACTCAGCAATCCTGTTTGACGAATGTCGTCTCTAATTATTCACTGTGCTCAGATAAATGTCATAAATTATACCCCTGTATTTCATTACATGGTGATTTGTGAATGTATTACAGTCTTGCAACAGATTAGATTTTTCTTTTTCAGTATTTACAGGCTGATCCACACTTATCATGTTTTATGTGATGAGCGAACACATGATGGTCGGTGGCAGGAGGGACCTGATGTTGCGTTTGATTAATGTAGGGCTATTTCGCTATTTCTTCTTGCTATGAAGCTAATTGTGGGCCACAAATACATTAAGCACATACAAACAGGTAGCAGCTCTCCAAGGAAGAGACCCTATCTTCCCTACCTCTGGCATATAGACACAGGTTATAGCAGCTAAACCAATGAGTCATGATTCACTGCATTCACATACACAGTGGCTGACTTAGTTAAATCACAATATTTGCTGTTTCTTTTTTGGGATCTCAGATTATCTACCCATCATTTTCTAATGTGCCTATTCAACCTGGAGTCTATTCTAGCTGTTAAAATAGGTCATCAGTCCATCACAGAGCTAATGCAGAGAGACAGATAACTAGTCACTCTCACATCCACATATAAGGCCAGTTTAGAATTACTAGTTATGCTAACAAGCATATCACTGGACTGTGGGAGGACATAAACACGAAAAGGTCCTAGTCAACCAGAAAGTTTGAATCCAAAATCATTTTGCTGGAAACTGCATTTTCTTGCTTCTTACTCCAGAGGAGGGAATATTAGACAGACATTTTCTGGTCATACACTGCTGCTCCCTATGATGACAACAATTTAGCAAATTCTAAAAAATGATTGCAGAAGGTACCTTTCACACAGTAAAAGACTGCGTAGGCACATAGTTAAAAATGTAGTAATAAAATGTCTTACAGTCTTCACTCCCAACAGATCCAGGTGACAGTATTACTGATGAGTCACATGTTTTATGTGGCAAAGATTTTACACCAGTTCTCTTAGCTGACATAGCTCTCCCCAGGAAAGGAGCAGCAGTAGGACAGTGGACCCCGGGGCCGCATTTATAAAAAAATGTCTCATTTTAGAAATCATGGACAAATAAGGAGGTGAGAGACCGTAAAACTACCTTAATGAATATTTAAATGAAGGCGTGAAGCAAAACAAATGCCCTGTCTCAACTATTTAAAAAGGTTTTTTTATTTTATTTTAAACCCAACACCGCCCTGCTTCGGATGGTTTTTAAAAAAGAGAAACAAAAACAGTCCAATTACTCAGTTTAAATGTGATACTTTTGAAACATTAAGAAAAATATAGACTTTAACTGATTGGAAATCATACTATATGATTTTTATTCACATTTGGAATGTATTGTTTTCACGATTAAGGACTTCAGTCTGACTATTTTACATAATGCGATGCCTCGTGGTGCTTCAATTCATCTGTTTTTACATCCTGAAGAACAGAAAGTTGCCGACTGCCTTATCGGACGCACAGTGTGTGCTGTCTAAAAGCACAAAGGTAGATACTTCTTTTCTTTACATCTTAAATCTGAGTTAGTTTAGTCTGTTTAATATTTGATGACACTGCTCGGAGCTGTTATATTGTTTTTAAAAAAAATGTTTTTACAGTTTTGCTAATCAGTATAAAGTGTCTAAACACATGCATTTATGTGCACCGTGCTTCATAGCACAAATACATACATGTGCACTCAAAGCTTGCTGCTGTAAACTATCCGTCATAACAATAAGTGTAAATCTGGCTGAGAGCATTTATAGAGAAACCTTTATTAATCCCACACGGGGCTGACAGCTCAGCCACCATTCTCCTGTCACTCACCACCTCCGCTGGGTCCAGAGAGATGGCTGAGGCCACCACAGAGTCATAGAAGGTCGTCAGGAGTGGGCCCTTCACTCCAAAAGACCTGAGTCTCCGCAGCAGGTACATTCTGCTCTGCCCTTTTCTTTAGAGGGCATCTGAATTATGAGTCCAGTCCAGTTTATTGTTCAGCAGGGGCAGATCTAGAGAAATTTCCTTAGGGTGGCATGAGGGTGGCAGGGAAATTGAATGGGGTGGCAAAATCAAAGCCTTTTTTTTAAACACATATGCAGGTGTTACATATGGTCAAAATGATTAAAATGCAGTAAGTATACATATTTCATATAAATATAGTCGTTAACTTAATTATTTTCTTTAGCCCACATAATTAAACATTTCAGTTACATAAAACATGTGAATTTAGATTTTATGTACCGTATAGCCTGTATAATAAATAAATGTGTTGCCCAATAAGTATAAAATCCAGAAAGCTACACAACACTGGGCGGTTCATTTACAAACACAAGTCTAACTTAAGTTACATGCTTAAATTTACACAAAATGTCAGAAATCTGAACCAAAATTTAAATCCAATTTTTCATGATTTGTTGGGTTAACCCTTTGAGGTCCAAAATATAATTGGCCATTTTTGACTACTTTTGATTTTACATTTGTATTTCACCTTTAAATTCTTTCATTTTATTTTTTTTCCTTGCCTTGCTTGGTATCATCCTTTTCAGCACAACCTCACATGTCTGAATTTACAGTTATTATTTCATTGACATACTGTATTAACACAACTGATCTGAAATCACACAAAAACATAAAATCCTAGTAGTAGTTATATTATTTTTTACTGTAAAAACCACAGACATGTTTAGTAAATTATTTTCATGACCTGAAATGCAAATATAAATTGTAAATTTGGAAATCTTATGCACAATAAAGTTATATACAACTATTTATCTAAAAATGCATCCTACTGAAAAAATGCATCCTACTGAAAACAAGAAAAAAAGCTGGTCTGTGCGCTGGGCTGAACCATTTTTTAATGGTGGAGGGGGGGTAACACTATGCAATATATTCAGTTTTAGAATTTATATTCAGTGTTAACTGTAGCTAGGCTCAAAGTGTTAATGCAATCTTATTTTAATAAACAACACTGTCATATGCAAAACCAGGGTGGCATTAGGGGTGGCAAGAGATCATATTAGGGTGGCACATACCAGCACATTCCACCACATGCCACCCCTCTAGATCCGCCCCTGTTACGCTGTAATTGGGGTACAATAAAACAAACGCCCAATTAATACATTTGTGTGCGTTTATGGCTTTCCGGGTGTTTTATAAATATTATAAATGAGTCATAACAGGCAGGACTCCGATGCTCCATGAAATGAAGGCTCAAGTTTCACTAAGCGCATTGTACACATTTTAATCGTCACTTCCGAAACTTTCTCAACATCTGCCGCTCGCGCTGATTCTCACATTTTCAGCCTCCCTTTGTGAGCGCCCGCACTTAGCGCCATTTCTCCCCTCGCCAGGCCACAGACATACAAACACATGTGGACACACACACATATTGTGGGTTTAATACTCAGCATTTGGTGTGTATCGTGAAAACTCGCACTGGCCATATCATGCCACGTGTATCAGAGGACGATTGTTCCTCCTGCTGTTTCAACCCGCCGCTTACTTTTTTACATATAACGCTAAACTAATGAACACAACAGCAGCAACATCGTGAGTGATCGTAAGTGAACATCATATACTTACTTCATTTGTGTGTCTTCTCACAGAGGCTTGAAATAAAGGTTCGAGTTCCTTATTGAATAAAAAAATAAGAATTTAAGCTCAACTTTAACAAATTTCTGTCCTAATAGGAAAGTTTAGCTCGGGCCCCCTAAATAAAACTTTCCCCCCCTCCCTCTGTCCTCTTCCTTTCTTCCTGCTTGAAGACTGATTTTCCTTGCCTATAAGTCCACGTTTTTTCTCCCTTTCTCTCTCCGGTTACATGACACACTTCCCCTTCAATTTGACTTCTCCCTCCCCTCTAGATTACCGCCTGTTGAGGGGAGGAGAAAAGTCACTACTCCACACACATTCATGCTGCTCTCTCCTTCAGTGCAAATGTCCTCCAGCATGGCGCATGGAAGCTTTAAACAGTCCTTAAAGGAATGTCAATGTAAAATGGGATCACATAGAATAACTGATTCAGCACAAATGTGGTTAATGTTTCATACCAAACTGAAAATACATTTAATATGGCAACAACCATTAAAAAAAATTAATTAATTTGGCATTGCATTCTTCACCACATAATGTGGAGATATCTCACGTTTAAGGTCATTTAATAGAGAAAGTCACAACTACTAAAAGATTGAAAGAGTGTTTCTGAAGACTGTTGTAACATATTGCCACACATGCATAGCAAACACGTACAGAGAGACCTGCGAATGCTTGTGTGCTATCTCTATTGGCATCTGAAACTGTGACATGTAGGTCGTCCTCATGCAGTCTTGTCTATACATATGCAAAGATTTCCCCAGATACATCATATCTGGATCATTAATGTGACCAAAGTAGGAAGCATGTATTCACAAAACCTGTTCCACGGTGCTATCAGTGGTAGAAAACCACTAGAAAAGTAGAAAAGAAGAACACTGCACAAAGGCGAGAAGAAAATTCTGAAGAGATGAAATAAACATACAATTAATTATTGCAAAGCTTAAAGCTAACACAGAGCTTGTCATATTGGTGTATCCAGTGGCCTTTGTTTTCTCACATACATAATGGACATAAGTCTTAAGCCAATCACTTTTTATTTCTTTATTTCTTTCTTATTTGCTTCTGAGGAGCCAGACCTTCTTGTAAGGTCTTTTCTTTGGACATTGGCTGCTTTTTCACTCAGTAATGTGTAGTGGTTTGTTAACCCACTTAACACTGACCTTTAAATCATTCATGCATAAAAAAGATATGTAACTTAAGGGATGAGTCTACACATAATAGACAACTTAGCAAATTATCTTAAAGTATCTTTAAGCACATTGTTACCAGCAGCCGGTCACAAAATCTAATTTCTTTGGTTAAATCAAGACAAAAAAGACAAAAATAACTAATAACAAAGTCTGACAGGGAGAAAAATGGTTCCAACAAATCTGAAAGCTTAGGATATCTTTTGGAAATGAAAAATATACCTCAAACATGCACTATGAAACATATCTGAATGTTTTTGTGTTCACTGTCTCATCGTTTTTATTTATAGTCGGTGTCATATTTAAACAATAGAACTTGACCGACAGTGCTTTAGAGACGGGGACATTTAAATTCCAGGTCTCCAAGAAGCTCAGTTTCAAAATACATGAAAAGCTAAAAGGTGTCTTGTATTGTGTTAACTAATTATTGTGAAAAATCAAAATCACAGGGATTTAGTTTTCAAACTGATGATGATTCATCGTATAAATTATTACACACTGCTCTCCCCTGCATAAGCTGTCTTTATAGGTTAAACATGTCAGTACTTGTAATGGTATCTGCATTACTGGCCCTGTATTTACTTGGTATTGAATCAATATAAAAATGTGCAGTATCCGAAAGTCATGTCCTCAAGAAATAGGAAAAAATCCAGCAAAGAGCTGAAACAGGACCTGAGTGATTCATCTAGTCCTTTAGTTGATTCATTTACTGTTTGCTGAAGTCTCATCAGAAATGATCTCAGTGTAAGGGTAGTTGTCAAGAAGCTATTCTTAAGAAACTAAAACAGGAAAAAAGGCTTATATATGTGGAATACCAAGAACTGGACTGATAATCACTGTCAGCATGGAGTGATGAATCCAAATTTGACATTTTAGGTTCAAAATATCGTCAGTTTGTATCGAAGAGGTCAGCAGAGAGGTATACCAGTGAGTGTCTACTGTACATCCATCTGTGAATCGTGGTGGAAGTTCTGTCATGGTTTGAGTCTTGCAAAACAAAAAAGTACTGTCAGCTTTGATCTACCATCTGAAAAGCATCTGACTGGTATCACTCTTATTTGTTAGCAATGATCCCAAACACACTGCGAATGAGGAAGTTTGAGAGGGTCGACCAATCAGAAGCATGCTAGCTTAACGGTAGAGGAACTACACAGCCGCACACAGCTGTATTTGGAACGTTATGCCATGGCTACTATAGTTGAGGACAAGAATTAAAACAAGAAGCTAATTCATATAGCACCACATCATAACAGCAGTTGTCTCAAGGGGCTTTATTTTGGAAGGTAAAGACCCTACAATAACTCATTATAAATGATTAAAGCCACTGGCAATACATTTCAAAATATAATGTGAAATTAATATTCTTCAAAGAGGAGTTACTTGCATAGAAGAAAGTCATTTTGGACACACAGATCAGATCAACCCTCCTGTACATAGAAAACCATGCGTTATTAATTTCTTGCAGTGAGGCAAAATCTGGTAATTCCCTATTAATTCTGGCTCCAGCACAAAAGCATTAGTTCTGACAGGGCTCGCGTTGCAAAAGCAAATCCGCACCCTGCAGGGCTTCACAGGGAACTGTCCAGTTTTCCATTTCAGATATATAGCAAGTGTAGTCTGATTAGTCACAGCTTTACAAGCAATTGCAGAACACTTGTTCCAACTGCAGGTGTAAATCTAAGAACTCTGGCCTCCCAGTTTCTTAATAAAATAATCCCATTGGAATTTGAGTGAACTCTCTCCAGCTGTGGACACCTGGAAATGTCACCTTTAACCCCACCTGCAAAGTCCAGCGCCTGTGTGAACAAGATAAAAGTGAGGTCGGACTGTACTTCACAGCAGGGAAGACTATATGTTGCTGAGGGATTAGACATAAAGTGGAAACAACGCAGAAAATTTTAATGTGCAGTTTTGTTGGGGGGGGGGGCTTTCAGAAACATGCGGCTGCACAACAGCGGCTGACAGCTAAACACAATAAAAGGCATGAGTGCACAATTATTTACTGAAACACAACAGTAAAGAAGAAAGGAAAAGTGAAGATTTCAAATCATGAAACCATCTTGGATCCGATTTGAAGACTTCCCAACACTCGGAAGTGTCACAGATGTCCTCCTTTTTTACAGTTTATGGATACAAAGGTTGTATACAGTGACATATTAAGGACTACTGCAGTGTGTAGTATTGAATTGAACAAATTGACACCGAAACAGATTAGAAACTAAACCTAAATATTTTGAATACAATAAACTAAAAGAAGGAAACCCACTATGGAAACTTTCTGAAACTAAGACAAAAATTTACATAATTAGAAAACATAAAACTGTAATAACTCTGGAAAGTTTATGATGATGCAAATTTTACCACATTGCAGTCTGGAGAATCCTGATAGAGGACTCCACCTGCTGGACATCCTGCAGTCGTAGTAAACAGTGTCATTTTTAAACAAAGAGAGAGAGAAAAGAAAAAAAGGAAGCTGAAGTACCTCAAGGACTACATCAATCCAAACACACCTTTATTTTTATAGCAATCACCAACATGCTCAACAAACCGATGGGCAAGGTCAGTATCGCTGTGGGTGTGGGGCCTGCCTCCCTGATGAAGGTGACAGAAAGAGGTATGTTGTCCAAGTTACAGATTGTTTCACAAGATGGTAGTGAGACCTGCTATGATGTTTGGTTTAGAGACAGCAGCACCGAAAAAAAGACAGGAGACTGAGCTGAAGATAATAAGATTTTCATTGGGACTGACCCGGAGGGACACGTTTAGAAATGAGCACATCAGAGAGACGGCTAAGGAGACAAAGTTATAGAGGCAAGGCTGAAATGGTTCGGGCATGTGAGGGGAGATTTTTCAGATGGAGCTGCCAGGCAGGAGGAAAAGAAGAAAGACCTCCGAATATTTAGCAAAAAAACCCCAAAACAACCTATAATATTATTGCACTATTTAGTTTCAAGTTTCAAGTTTCAAGTTTTATTGTCATGTACAGATAAACAGTGTAGCCACAATTATCCATAATGAATTATTTTTGGCTCGTTCTCCTCAGCTTTACATGAGCATATAGAGTGTGCAGTTATATTGAGAAGAAAATAACAGAAATTAGCAGTGGTAGTAATAATAATAATAATAATGACAATAAAAGGAGAGGGGAAAAAAGTATTAAATATTAGAGAATTTACTGTAATATGTTTTAGTTTCCTTTTTCTATATTTTATATTCCCAGTGAGCACCTGTCACAAATGCAGCTTCCCCTGTGACTAATAAAGTATCCTGATTCTGATTGGATCAAAAACCTTTGCCTTTTTCCTCATGTCTCAGAGACTGGAGGGTAATCTTTGCTCGCTGTGTCACCTTAACCAAAGCAGAACGTTAAGTGGCGCATGTATTGCATTAACGAATGGGTGACACATTAAGGATCAACATAAGGAAACAGTCATCGGCTAAATAGACTAATGAAACTTTGCTGTGCAACCACAAGTCAGCGTGATCTCAGGCTTTAAAAAGGGCAGATTAGGTTCTGTAGCTCCTATTAAAAAGTGACAGTCCACTCTCACAACAGCCAATTATAATGGATCATCAAAGAAACTTCTTTACTGCAGATTACGGGTAGTTTACATGCACAGAGGAGGAAAGCACATCTTGATCCTTCCCTGCAGATGTTTCAGTGACAGAAACTGAAAAAAAAAAGTACAGAGTCTGAGTTAAATGAGGTTATCTGACCTCTAAATAGAGTGAACAACTACAAATTTCACCGATTCAGTGAATAAATATCCATGTTTAAACTAAGGAATTATAGAATAAGAAGAGACAGGGACAGCTTGAATGTGTTGCATCAGGTTACATTGGTAGATCAGCTACTCCAGATTTGCACACGTGCCGTCACAAAAAGGTTTGGTGTATTTCCCAGCACAGTGTAAAGAGTGTGGAGGAAGATGGGCTGTTACGCAAGCAGAGCTGAAAAGAGCCAGAGAAGGGTGTCAACCTGGAAGCAGGACTGATATCTGCTTCTTTGTGCTGGAGGAACATGAGGAAGACTCCCAGAGCTCTACAAACTGACCTCCAGCAGGCTACTCACGTGCATCTGACCAAACTGTCAGAACCCTATTAATACATATACTATATATATTAATCTATCCTCTCCACATTACATCCCTCTTATGCCCGTATGTCCCCCGACACCCCTCCATCACCCGCATGTGCTGCTCGATTTCTCCCGTTGTTTAGTAGTAGGAGCTAAAATGACTGTCTTGATGTTGAAGGTTGTCGACCCTTGGTCTAGACGTACCAGGATGATAAAGATGCCTGCCTGCAACATCATCAAGCATGGTAGTTTGGTAGTGTGCCAGTAATGATATATGCATGGAGGGTTGCAGAGATCTACAGGACTGCTGATACAAACCTGAGACTCTTTGGTATATGTTATGTTGTTACAGTGGGCCCTAGGATCCTCTTGGTGCAGGACAATGTTTGCCCTCATATGGCCCGAGTATGCAGGCATTTCCTGGATGACAAAGGCATTGATGTCACTGACCGACCCTCACATTCTCAAGACCTGAATTCAATTTAGAACCTTTGGGATGCTATATAGCTGTGCATCCAATACTGTCAGGAACTCACTGATGCTCTGATCCGGGTCTGGGATCTCTTTCTGTGAGCAGTGACAAAAACACTAATAAAAATCCAAGCTAGAGAAAAATCAGCATGGAGGGATAAGGAGAGAGCAGTGATCTGTGGCCACCACCTGCTAAACTGTTCTCTTTCTCTGGGTTGTCTTGTTGTTTCCTCTGTGGTGCACCTGTTCTCACTTTGATTTGCACCAAAGCAACTGAAACTGATCCACAATGGCTTATGCTTCCTAACTTTATACCTAACTTTTAACTTTACATATTGTGTTCCTTTAATCTTTCGAGTAGTGTATTTTGCAGCTATTCACCAACACGGTATTTAGCTTTCTGGCCCAGCGTTCCTGTAGCCTCATCACTCAACATCGTATCTTCTCATTCTTGACCGTCACTCCTTATTTTTAGAAGAAAATCCACCTGTAGACTATTGATCCACACTGACATTCTCACCTTTAATACCTAACCTACTAAGTCCCTCATATTTATATGGGGATATTACATTTGGCTTTTCTGCACGTTATTATTGTTCAACACAGACTTATTGAATTCATCCATGAATCCCAAACCAGAGCTTGTATCTCAGGAAGTTAAGTTAATCTCAGTGTTAAACACATTGGCTGGAATATATGTACAAGATGCACGTCTGATGGCCGTGTGCAATAATAAAATGTAGACTATGCATATTTTAAACACTGTGTGCTAACACATGAAATTTAAAAGATTACAATAAGATGAAGCTGTTCCAATGCAGCTTAGGGTTAGTGCTGTAGAAGAAAGCATTTAGTAAGACAGACTTGTCGATTTAAGAGACACATTTCTTAAACGGGTCAGGCAGTTAGCGTCAGCTCTAACAGGAATAAAGTCAGTCTGTAAAACAAAAGAGGGATCCGAACTGCTAACCACAATTCATTACCTAATCATGCTGCAAACAATTTACTCATTGTTACCAAAACATTGTTTCTCTTGTGTTAACCAGGATCTCATGCTTTTTATATAACAAAAAATAAAATTCCTGCTGTTGTCAGGATTTTTAGGCTGAGGCCGTGAGAAAAGAAGCTGTTTTGCTTAAGGTCTCACAGCGAGCTATATCCGAAACAGAGCAGAAAGATGTGTGTCAGTGATGTCAGAGACCAGATGTACATTTACATCTGAAACCCAAACAGAAAACTAAGAGTTTCTAAGCAGCCCACACAGGTTATCTACGTCAAAACAGCTAAAGCTTTGAATTCTACACATCATAAATGCATCTACATTTCAGCTTTAGGTGTCTTTCTTATTGCATGTTGACCTTTCCACCACAGTCTCCTCTCCACTGGCCGTTCTTGTGATTAGCATAAATTTGTTTTTAATTTAATTTGCCTTTCTCAAGCAACTTCATGTAACTTTAAGTTAAGAAACAGAGCTGGTTGTGAATTGGTTGTGAATTTTATTTTAGATGGCAATTTTTCTGCAACACGGTAGCGTTGACTACTTTGGAATATACCCAAAAGCCCCATTAAATCACAAAGTAGTTGTCACATTAACCCCTTAAACCCTAGACCAGTCATTCTCAAACTCATCCCAGTCTGATATATTAAAAAAACACACCCAGACCTGCATTCACACTTCTGATCATTACAAAAGCAGGAAATGAAGACACAAAGTATTTCCTTTGTGTTTTCTTTCGTTCTTTTTGATCTCCTGATGATTTACTTTTTTAACTTGATTCCTCATCAACAGCTTAATTCCCAGGTTAAGATCTTACCAACTAACAACCGGATATAAGAGTCTAGAGATCTGTCATGGCATTCAAAGGTAACTCCAGTCTGCAGACTCAGAAACTGGATAGCATATAATACAAAGGCTTTATTTGTATAGATTTGAGAATGATGAAACTCGCAACTGGGGTGACTCAGGAGAACTGGTCAGACAACTCCAGGAGATGGAAGACAAAAAGTCCAAGCAAAGTTATGAGTCAACAGTTGTTATAAGGGAGGAGTTTGTGCTGTTGGACAGGCAGGTGAGTTAGAGATGTGAGCGTTTGTCCAGAACCTTCCAGAAACGGACCAGCTTGGTGGAAACAAGTAAGAAGTTTTTGCAAGAAGCGTGTTTTTCGGCCATAAAGGAATCTGTGGAAAACAAGAGACTGAGGGCAGTAGTACCCAATAGTACACTATTACTAGATAATAACTAGTACTAGAGCCATGAAGGAGCCTGATTATCAATCTACAATCCATGGCAATCTAGCGGAGACTGGCTGTTGGTGCTTGTCCTTAAATGCAGGTAGAGGACGAGTCTGATTCGAAGCCAGTGGGAGAGCCAACCCATCCTCATACTGCAGTGTTAGAACAGGGAAACTACAGACCAGCAGGTCATAAAATAAAGAATAACAGTGGGTAATGTTCAGTAATTTTTTTAATCCAATGGGTTTGTTTCATGAATTCAGTTCCTTTTTAAAATGTAAATATTTCATTGCATTTTTAAGGTAAATGAATAGAAATCAGAGTCAAAAGGTTCAGCAGAAATTCAAACTATCTGATTTTGGAAAGGACTGGTTCCTGGGATTAATTTACCCTATAATCCCATTTTATCCTAAATTATTATCCTGCAGGATTAACTTATACAAAAGTTTAAATGTATTTTATGTAAATAACTTATCCCTGCCCAACTGCAGTACCTTCAGAGCCCATTAGAGGGCTGCAGCCCACACTTTGGGAATCACTGGCCTGGGCTAATTTTTAAAGCCCTCTGAAAGAATAAACCTATATGAAATCTGTAGTATCTACACAATAGTAAGGCCAAGATGAACAACCCTGGATATTATGGATAAGTAACATATAAGAGAATTTTGAAAAAGAATAATTCTCATTTTGTCCTAACACTGGGCCAGAATGAGATTTAAAAACTCATTAACTCCAAAAAATGTAACTTCTATAATATCACTTTGATCGTTCTAGGGGTCAAAATGATCTCTTTGGTCCACTGCCAAATGGTTCATTGTAACCCTAAGACAATTTAAGTCACTGAGGACTCATGCTGTGGTGGCCCAGAGGCAGATTTTTTAAAAAGCAAATTAATCGCTGTCACTGCATCACACCCATATCAGTGAGACTGTTTTAAAACAGTTTACAAACCTCTGTAAGACACAGTGTAAAGCTTAATGTTTTGTGTGGTAACTATTTAAAAATGATTTGCTCTGAATATTCACATGAATACCACAGGGCAGTCTTTAGGGGGCACACAATAAAACATTCTCAAAAACCACAAAGCACTTACTGCAATTCAGCAGTGGAATTCCAGCTCTTCCTGCTTTCAAGTTGTGTTTTCAGTGAAAAACACTGACAACAAACATAAAGGGTGGGAAAAAAGAATGCGAAAGCTCTTGGCACCCAAACATAAACTGAGGCTTTTCGCAGGCACTTTGACCTGCTCTTAAAGCCATCCAGCCCCAGAGAAGTTTGTGGTTTTCACATCCTTCCAACTTTTTAGTGGATGTTATAGCCCCCTTTTTCACTGATAATGTGTTGGCATGTCACAGAGGCAAAAGCACAGGCGAAACACATTTCCTTAACAATCATTCAGATCCATTAATCCATGACAGTGTCTCAGTGGTTTGGCATCAGGACCCAAAAAGTGCCTAAAAGTGTAATGCAATAATTGTACATATGGTAGAAATGGGAAAGATTCCAATGTTAGCGTGAGAATTGAATTCCTGCTCTTTTTCTATTTAATATAAATGAAATTTTGTTGTAACATCTCTGTATTGGTGACACTTCCGTGTTAGTCTCAACAGATGCTGTCACAGATTGATTGATGTAGCTGCTTTTTACAAGTTTGAAACTTGTAATTAACCACAGTATGACATAAATACTGCTACAACATGCCAAACTGTCTGCTTTCTAAAAGGGCTTGTTGTGTTAGTGGTGTGGCACATTTCTATGTGGCTTCAAACGCTTTTGCTTTTGCAGCTGTCAGAATGAAAAACATCAGGCCTGATAAAAAGGAACAAAAATAACTGAGCTTATCGTGCGTCCAGATTTATTACAAAAGCTTTTGGCTTAAATAGGATCATTTGCAGGCTTTCACATTGGCGTTATGTGCAGGGAAGCTTAATTAAATCCTGATGTATCCAGATCCACTGACAAAACAGAAACAACAACAATGCAACTTATACTGTGTGTGGCTGTTCATATACAGTCATGTTCTCACAGGACTCCGTAAGTCCAGTAAAAAACTAAGTGCACCCTATGATTCAGTAGCTTGTAGAACCACCTTTTGCACTAATAACTTAAAGTGTTTTCTGTATGATTTCATGAGTCTCTCATATCGTTATGGAGGAATTTTGGCCCGCTCTTCTTTACAGCATTGCTTCAGTTCTTTGATTTTTATGGGCATTCATTTATGCACAGCTCTCTTAAGGTCCAGCATTTCATTCAGACTAAAGTCTGGACTTTGACTGGGCTGTTGAAACACCTTGATTCTTTTCTTTTTCAACGATTCTATCGCAGATTTGCTGCTGTGCTTGGGATCATTGTCCTGTTACATGACTCATTCTGGGCCATGCATTACCTATTGGACAGATGACCTCACATTTGACTCAGGAGTACTTTGGAATAGAGAAGAGGTCATAGTTGATTCAATGACTGAAAGGTGCTCAGGTCCTGTGGCTGCAAAACAAGCTGAAATCATCACCCCTCCACCGCCATGCTTGTCAGTTGGCATGAAGTGTTTGTGCTGATATGCTGATCTGCTGAATGTGGAGCTGTGCATTATGTTCCAACATAATTTGGTCTTACTTTGGTCACATCTGTCCAAAGGACGTTGTTTCAGAAGTCTTGTGGTTTATTCAGATACAACTTTGCAAACCGAAGGTGCACTGCCATGTTCTCTTTAGAGAGAAGAGGATTTCTCCTGGCAGTCCTTCCAAAGAAACCATTCTTTTTCACTGTTTTTCTATTTGTACTCTCATGAACTTTAACATTTAACATGCCAATCGAGGCCTGTAAAATCTGAATGTATCTTTTTGCAGTTTCTCTGAGGATTTCACAGTCTGACCTTGGGGTGAATTTGCTGGGACATCCACTCGTGGGACTCCTTGGCAGCTGTCTTGAATGTTTTCCACTTGTGACTATTTCTTACTATACAAAGATGGACTTTAAATTGTTTGGAAATGGCCTTATAACCCTTCCCAGATTGATGGGCAACAACAACTGACTCTTTGTCCTCTTTGGCCTTGGTGCTAACATACACCTGAATGCTTCAGACCTGTACTGCTTTTATAGGGGTGATCACGCATGCTGATGATCAATTAATTAAGTGCATTTGATCATTAGCACCTGGCTGCAACTTAGCATGTTAATTCATGTGGAAGCAATGTGAAAAAACCTTTTTCAAATTGTTGCACATGTGATATGAATGTCCTCCTTGTTTTTGAGTGATATGGAACAGGTCAAAGGTCAAGTCCAAATCCAAATTGTTCTAAATTCTATTGAATGTGTGATGCCAAAAAAAAGTTTTCTGTCCTGAGGATAACGTACTAGGTGATATTTGGCAAACCACAGAGAAGCATGAATTTTTCTTGCTAGTGAGCAGTGGTCTCTGTCTTGGCATCCCACCATAGATCTCACTTTACTTCAGCTTCTTTTTTGCCTCATGATACTCATGATGACTGACTGAAGCCAAGGACAAAAGAAGCCAGCAGACCTCTGGATGCTGAAAAGAGGGATTCTTTTAACTTCCTCTGATTCTTCAGTTCTTGGAGAGGTTTAGGCAGGACCACTTTTTGGCAGATTCAGTGCTGTCCCAGACTTTTTCCCGCTTGTAGTTGGCTGATATTCAGTGGAGCCCCGTAGTTTTTGGAATGACTCTGGAAACATTTCCAGACTGATAGGCGTCAACATCATCCCGCAGGATATATTGATGTATCATCTTTGATTGTGATATAATGTGAAATATGTGTGATGATATTTTTTCTCTCTTGGTGAAGACCAAAGGTTTTGTCACATGTTTAATGATCTCACCCTAATGGTCTCACAAAAGACAGTGTGAAGTTGAAGAGTAAAAAACTAAGTCTGTTTAGAAACAATTTAGTGGCCAGGTAGATTTACCTTAAGAAGAAACCGTTTAGTGTAGAATAAAGTCCAGTTTTTGTATAGCTGCTGTTACAATTTCACACCTAACAGCTATCAGGACAGTGTTGATGTTTTTATTTAATGCTAAGCAGCAACAACAAAAAAATAAAAAAATAAAAATGCATTTTTCTATCTTTCTTTGAATAAAAACAAATAACCACCAGCTACCTTGCACAGTCAGTCTAATGACTGCAAACAAGCAGAAACTAGCATGGCTCTTCCTACAAGCAGCTCAGTACCTCACCTGTGGCTTATGTGTTTAACCTGCACAAAACCTAACGTGTAAAAACCAAAGCTTTATGGGAGATTGGAAGCAGCCATCTTGACTTCACCCATTAGTTTGTGGACTTGTATTTTGATGCCTTAAAATTTAACTTTACAGCCGACTATTTCTATGGTTGTGAAGCAAGTAAGTAACAAAATTTAGATGAGTGGGTGGAGTGCAATCTAATGCTTTGCTGCATCAACATATGTTAAGCAATATTCAATTCCAACTGAATTAGGTTTTTTAAATATTTAGCACCAAATTACAACAACAGTTGCCTCAAGGCACTTTATATTGTAATGTAAAGATGCTACAATAATAGAGCGAAAACCCCAACAATCAAAAGACCTTTGAGCAAGTACTTGGCAACAGTGGGAAGGAAGAACTCCCTTTTAACAGGAAGAAATCTCTGGCAGAACCAAGCTCAGAGAGGGGCAGCCATCTGCCATGACTGGTAGCTAGGTGAGAGGAAGCAACAGTGGAAAAAAATAAACACACTGTGGAAGAGACACAGAGATTAATAATAACTGATGATTAAATGTAGTGAGGTGCATAAATACACATAGATGCAGACACCCACTAATAAGTTCAAAGTAACAAACTAATAAAATGCTAGAATTTCACTTCTTGGACAGGCTGTTAATTTCTGGACAACAGTCAACCCCATAGAAAGCCACATTAGTTTCCAGATTGAAAAAGTTCAACACCACAGAAAGAGGCTAAGATGTCCAGTTTATTGAATTAGCTGAGAGGAAGTCAAGCAAATAACTAAAGCTTTAGCAATGTGACGCCACCAACCTTTTACTCAAAAAAGCCCTCCACACAAAATTCAGCTGGGCAATTAAGTAGAATAACTTTATAACTTTTCAAACTATGCAATACTAGCCTAAAAACTTAAGAGAGGGCCCCAGTTGTAGAAATGTTACCAAATAACATTGTGAATATATTTATGTTTAAAAAGTTACATACATACATTACCCTGGCTTTGATAAAAACTCAGTTACATTTTTTAAAAAAATACATTGTATTTAATTTACACTAGTGCAATGTTGCAGGAAAATCTACATTTTGTGAACACAGAGCAATGCTGTTACAATGTCAGCAGTTCAGTTAGTAATGTTGCAAACTTACGAAAGTATGACCAAATGTAACACTGTGTGTTTTTATACCTGATATAATTTGAATGGTTGAGCTGGACTGTTTTCTGTTAGCCAGTTCCTGCTCTCCAGGTTTGTGAATCTTAACTTTTATAAAACCAGATTTGCTGTTTCTCTTTTTTAATGCTAAGCTGTGCTGTAGGCTCATACACAATATAGACAAAAGATAAGTCTCCTAACCATGCAGTCTGCCTGTCACAAACATTTGCGAAAGAACAGGCTGTTCTAGAGAGAGAGCGATCTCACTGAATTTCAATGCAGTACTGTAACAGGACACCACTGCTGCAACAAGTCAGTTTGTGAAATTTCCCCTACTAGATATTCCACAATTAGCTGTAACTGGTATTACTGCAAATTGTAATAACCCACAGCAACTCAACCACAAAGTGGCAGACTAGAAATAGTTTTTTTGTATTAGCCATGTGCCAAAGAACTGCTGAATCAGTAACTGCACAGTTCCAACTTCCTCTCGCATTAACATCAGCACTAAAACTGTGCACCAGGTGCTTCACAGCACGGCCCAGCAGCTCCTGTAGGTGTAATGTGTAGGTTTATGTAGGAGACAGAGGACGACAAAATGTTGAACCATTGCCTCAAGATTGTAGTCATTTGTAAATGCTTTATTTTTTGTAAATAACAGCAGAAAATTTATAGGTGTCATATTACTCGTGTGTATACGAGTGTGTGTGATTCCAACTGACCTGAAGCCCCTTTAAAAAAAAAAAATCAGGTCTGTGATACAACTGCCGTTTGACATAGTCGGGGAAATTCCATCTTATTAGTCCTAATTATCATTCTTCAATCTGTTTCTAGTTAAATAAGGTCCAGACAGTAATCAGTGAATGCACACACACACACACACACACACACACACACACACACACACACACACACAAATTCAATGTGGTCTTAATTTTCATTAACATGAGGATGGTTGGTCGGTTGGCACGGGAGAGGGTGAGT
>VUQG01045205.1:68987-81089 GCA_015106755.1 Etia nguti | reverse complement strand
TATACACACACACACACACACACACACACACACACACACACACACACACACACACACACACACACACACACACACACACACACAGAAATGTACTTAAAATCAGCCAGCATGTACACCGAAGGTAAAAATAGGCTATCTTTAAAGTTTGTTTAGAAAATTTCAATATTTGTTCTGTTAACATGATTTACTTCATGAACAGCCTGTCAAGTTTTAATAATTTAGACCATCAGATCCAAGGTCATAATAACTGACTGTGACCATCTCCTTTTACATAACATGCCCCCATAAAAGGAAAATTATCATTAATGATTCCTCCACTTGATCTTATTACTTATTATCAGTAATAACATGCTATCACATCTGTACGGAAGTCTTCAGTGTTCAGTTTGTCACTTGGGCTCATCAGCAGATATCCCCCCGATGTTTTACATATTGACCTCTAATTTGTAATCCTCAGAAACATTATGAATCATTTAAAGTTTGCTCCTGTGTGGTGTGACCAACTTAGAGCACTGCAGAAAAACCAGCTGCACCACAGCTGAGAAACACCATAAACTACTGATGAATGAATCTTCCTGGAAGTTGTGCACAGGTGTGTCACTTACTCTTCCAGTTCCTTGGAAGTAAAGCTCAGCAATCTGCTGGCTCTGTGCCAGAATACCAGTTTATTAAATGACTAAAACTTCTCTGAACTGGTGGCTTCAGTCCAACAAACATTCAAAGCACAGCCATGAGACTCACCACTGACATTTAGGCGATCAAGGAAATGAGAACTGAGGAGTAAAAGTAATCAATTTAAAAGTAATACTTGAAAAAGAGACAAAAGTATAACCTGGAAAAACTACTTGAGTAGGCAACATTGACTTTAACAGAATAACGTTTAATGGGCTTTTATGTTAACAGGCAGCTTTTTAAAAAACATCCTCAGAAACATAGAGGTTTGCCTCAAGTGAAGATACAAACAGACAGAAGTTACAAAAGTGTGATTGTTGTCCAGTATATTGCATATAATTATATTTAAGAAATATATGAGAAGAGAGTTACTGTACCAAAATGCAAATACAAACATTGTCATAATCGTAACACTTAGATTACAGCAATCTTCAGTTTTACTGAAAACAGTTTGTGTCTGAGTAACACAAATTCAAAGTGACACTCACCTGAACAAAGCAGCCAATCAAAATGGTTTGTAGCTGCTTTATTCTGAGATGATGTAATGTGGCTTTGTTTTGAACATGTTAAAATAATCCAGCAACAACTTAAAAAATGTAGGTTTTCAATTGATTATATGTTTAAAACCAAGATTAAGTTTGGCACAAATGTTTATTATCAGATTGCTCATTAGGTTGTCTGTTTTTTTCTACATACACATCATTTTTAATTGGACACGAAGTACCAAAGTACAGGTTTGTGTGTTATACTGCATGTACATAGGATTACACCCAGAGACATACTTGATTTCAGACCAGCACTCACAGCTGGATTTAACTGCACTCTGTGTTTTTGTGAAAAAAACATCAGCACTTATAAACTTTTGCCTAATTTTACATCCTTTTGGTCTAAATTACTAACAGGACCATACAGCAATGTAATCCCACAGGATGTTGGTTGTCCGTGTTATAAGTTTTTTTTCAATAATAAACTGGATGGTGGGTTTTCGTCTACCTGTACATTTTCATGTACACTTTCATAAAAGCAAAGTGTGTAAATGCACAAAATGTGAAAAAAAAAAACAGATGGAAGTCCAAACAGACTCCGTTTCCTGAAATATAAAACAGAGACATTATCCATCAGATGTTTCAGCTCCACTGACTGAGCTTGCTCTGTGGCCAGTTCATCTTCGTCCTCCTGTCCCTCAAACCAGCTGCTCCTCATGTTCCAATCGCTGGTACAGGACAAGTTCTAAGAGGACACAAACCTGTACAAATACTTAAAGATCTTCAGCACACCGAGTGGTGTCTCTTGTGAAGACTCCTTCCAAGCTTACAGAGAAATAATAATAGTGTAATAAAACAGTCTATGAGTATTCACATGTGCATCTTTGAAACTGTCCCACTTTCAGTATCCACATTTAGTGTTGTGTGTGTGTTTTACATCACACACATCACACTACCTTCAATATTACAACAGCCCGTCTGTGGAATTTGAAGCAACTTCCTAGTTGTTTAATTATTGACCATTTTTTCTGGATTCTGAGAAACTGCTTGAGATTTTAAACCTTATTCTGACTTCACTGACTGAAACTTCCAGAGAAAGACACAAAGCTACAAACTAACCGCATGAACAAATGAAGCCCACAGAAATGTCCAATTTTCATCATGTTTGTACTTTCTCTTCATGAGTCTCATCATCTCGTATTGAGCTTTTCTTCTGCACAGACTCCTTGTGTAACCAACCAATGAACTCTACTTTAAAAGGAGAATTTATTTTAAGAATCTTATCATGATACAATGAGGTTCTTATCTCTATTATACATTATGCCGTGATCATGTTACCAAGCAACCACCTACCAGTGGGCTAAAATGACATTTACTGTAAAGCATTTCTCACCTAGAAACAACTTATAAAAGCATTGTATCATCTTCATGTCATTACAGTAACATCTTATTTGTGTCCACAAAACTTGAATTAGGCATGGCTTTTTTGTAACGCTATGTTGCCTAGCAACCGCCTAATAACAGCCTAAAATCATTTGGAATTTAAACAGAAGTTTAGCTCCCATAATCCTGTATGCACTCTATCTTATTTTCTTCTGTCTAGTACCATCGTTGGACTGGGATGAAAAATTGGCGCTGGCACATTTTTGGTCTAGGCGGGTCAATTCTTAGTGACACTGTACTGCAGCATGTGACAATTAAAAGCTACACTTTAGCGGTTAGAAGTGGCACGTAGTGAAATGTTTCCCTTCCCTTATGTTCCTCCATGTATTTCCTTATCACGTATGTCACATTCCTCTGTCTCTTACTCAATCTGTTGTTGGGACTGCTGTCCCTTCTCCTGCACTTCTCTATGGCCGGTGCTAGCAGGAGCCTCCTGTGTTAGCGAGGGTTTGTTACTAGTTGTTGGTGGATCTACTGTTGTACAGCTACCATGTCGGTTAATTTGACACATTTTGCTGCATTTATTTTTTGCTTCTTTTTTTCTCCATCGCTCCACCTTTTCACTACTTCTGCCACATTGAGCTCTGTTCTACGAGATGCGTAGCGAAGGTAGAGGAGGGCCTGGTTGCGTTTTGAGATTTGATTGGGCGATACAGTGTCAGTGCTTGTAAGGCTGGTGTGCACTGGGAAAATGACGGGTATGCCAGATTACCAGTCGAACCTCGTGTAGTGCTAGTGGTCAGCTCTCCTTTGATTGTTTGAGGCTTGACAATTCTGAGACACAGAATGATTGTCAGGCTGATGTGATGTTATTGTCTCATGTTAGCTGTGTGTTGTAGCACCTTGGTTTTGTCCTTGTGCCTCAGCTTTTGCTGATGCTAAATACAGGAATCATGTTTTCCTGTTCATGCCGGTAATGCGTGTACTACGAAATTAAGTCCCATTGGTGCCACTGCCTGGGGACACATTTTGCATAGACTCACACTCACGTCTAAAACCGCAAAACTTCCTAGAACACCTAAACACACCTCTCATCTGGTGCTAACAAACCAGTTTGTTTGCTTTGTTCACATTTCATTGGGGTATCTGTTGGAATTTGTTCTATCTATATTTACAGTTACATTAAAGTGTTTTTGGATGAATCATATTCCACTGAACTGGGCCAGAAAGAATCCCATATTTTGCTGCTTCTGATGTTCTCTTGAGCCAGGCAACATTTCTGCCAAGTCGAGCTGCAGAAGAAAAGGCGCAGATAGAGCACATGCTTCCAATTATCCTTCACGTACACAGATACGCACACATCAAAACACACTCATCACACACTAGCGAGTGTGTGCATGTGTGTGACCTCACCGAAGTAGTTACTGGCAGCGCGTTCTTCGACTGAGTGGTTTTCTAAGGAAAGAAACCTGTGTATGTGTTTGTTTGCACTTGGGCGTCTATCTTTGTGAAGACCAGTTAAAAGTGAGAACAGCTTTGCTTTAAGACAGAGTTTTAAAGAGCTGTTAAATGATTCAGACCTGGTTATATGCTTCAAATTAGAACCAGATGTAGGTTTAGGTAAACCACTTATTTGCGATGGTTAAAGTTAGGGGTCTGAAAATGCATAATGTCATTACAGGTTCTCGCATCTAAAGCAGTATGTTTGGGTAAAGGTGCTTCTGGATGTCAGTTACTCAGAAAATCATTTTTTGCTTGACATCAGCATTCCAGAAAAATGCTGAATTATTGAGGCTGAGTCTGTTTACAAGACTCAGCCTCATTTGTTTACAAGATTAGTCACGGTCAGGCGTCATTTATTGTTATTGTCATAATAAGTCTGATTCCTCAGAAGTGCCTTTAATTTGCACTACACATGTTTGAGGACATTTATACGGTGCAGTGAAAAAGTAGTTTGCTCATTTCTTGGTTTTTTGCATATTTGCCACACGTTTTAAATCATCAAACAAATTTTAATATTAGACAGCTTTTCAGGAAACCTATGCAGACCTATCTGGCCCTGTGTGAAAAAGTCATTTTTCCCTGGGTGAAATCATGAATTAACTATGATTAACTACATTTTTTTGAAAGTTGAGTTCAGTTTCACTAGCCCAGGCCTGATTACTCTTACTGTTACTGTAGACCTGTTGAATCAAGAAATAATACAGTCAGAACCTGTCTGACAAAGTGAAGTAAGCTAAAGGAAGCACATTATGCCACGATCCAAAGAAGTCACTGATGAACAAAGTCATTGACATTTATCAGCTTGGAAAGGGTTACAAGGACATTTCTAAGGCTATGGGACTCTACCGAACCAGGGTGAGAACCATCATCTACAAATGGGTAAAACCTGGAACTGTGTAGAACCTTCCTACAAGTGGCTAACCTGCCAAGAGCGCATCGACGACTCATCCAGGAGGCCACAAAAGAACCCAGAGCAACATCTAAAGAACCGCAGGCCTCACTTGCCTCGGTTTAGCTTCATGATGAAATAATAAGAAAGAGACTCTGCAAAAATGGCATCCATGAGAGAGTTCCAAGGATAAAAACACTGTTCACTAAAAAGAGCACAATGTCTCGTCTCACATCTGCCAGAAAACATCTAAATGATCCCCGAGATTTTTGGGGAAAATATTCTGTCTGACTGACAAACAGAAAATGCGAACTTTGTGTCCCATTACATCTGGTGAAAAAAACTAACTTAACAGTTAATAAAAAGAAAGACATACAACAGTCAAACATGGTAGTGGTAGTGTGATGGTCTGGACGAACTGCTGTAATGGATGGAACCACGAATTCTGCTTTCTACCAGAAAATCCTGAAGGCTAACAGTTTAGCTGCGATGCTCAAGCTCACTGAAGTTATGCAGCAGAACGATAATGCAGCAAGTCCAGCTCTAAATGGCTCAAACACACACACACACACCCACACACCCAAAATGAAGGTTTGGGAGTTGCCATGCCAAAGTCAGCTAAATCAGGTTAAGATGATCTGTCATGACTTTAAGCAGGCTATTCATCCTCGAAGACCCTCCAATGAATAAAAAACATTCTAGAAAGAAGAGGGGGGGGGAATTTCAAATAAAGGCCAAATAAATGAAATCCTCGTTTTTTGTATTTACTCAGGTTATCTTTGTCTAATATTAATATTTGTGTGAGCCAGTTAGTGTTTCATAAAGATAAAGAGGTCTGTCTATGTATGAATCTACCAAACAGTTTAACCTTGAAATCTAAAGGTCAAATAGATGACAAGTAGCTGTCTAAGTAAAAACCAAACAAACTGATTTACATCTCCAAAAGTTGATTCTGTTCATCTGGACGTAGCGTTTTGTGGGAGAAACGTTTCGTCACTCATCCAAGTGACTTCTTCAGTCTCAGCTGACTGCAGGTTTCCCCAATCTTATAAACAGTACATTTGCATAACGACTGATTTACACCTTCTTCAAAGTGAAATTTTACACAGTGTGTGGGTTTCAGGCATGCATGTTGAATATTCACTGATGTTTCTGTGATATATTCCCATATGTTTGGAATGCAGTTGCAGTGGTTAGCATGGTTGTGTCATGGTGAGCTGATCAAGTTGTTTAGAGTTTTTTCTTTGATCTTAAAAACTTGACATCTGAATCATCGTGCGTAGGTGTGAGAAGGTGTCACGTCAGATGTTGTCACTTTCGCCCACACTGACGGTAAAAGGGCTCAGGTGAACAGGAAGTGATGGCCCAGCCCATTGAACTGTACACCTGTGCCTAATCATTTTATACCTGTCTTTATCTGATAGAGTGTAGGCAGATAAGGTCAGATTAGGATTTAAGGCAAGGCACAAATGGAGTAAAAAAACAACACTTGGGTGAGTCTGAGTCATGCAAAAACAACTCCTGCATTTTTCTTCAAATAAGCCCTTTGTTTGAGCTTCTTATGTCATGAGTACAATATATTTGCAGTTTCACAACACTTTGAAACTACTGACTGATTCAGGGGTTTCTCTCTTTGCGATGAAAACCCCCCAAAAGAGATCCAAAATGACCAGATCGACATGGAGCTTTCCAAACCATCTTAAAGAATAGAATTTTAATATTCTAATACTTGAACACAAAAGCTCTTCATACATATATATGATAAATATCTGTCTTGCTAATGTCTGCGGTAGGCTCGGTTAGCATGGGGGCTAGCCTTAGGACCCTTACTGGATACAGACGCCCCCAGGCGGGAATTGAACTTGCGACCCTCCGTTCCAAAGGTGTGCAGTCCTACCACTACGCTTTCCTGCTGCCGTATATATATCTATATATCTATCTATCGATCTATAGAGAGATAAGTCAAGTGATTGTGGAAGGCAGTGATTTGATCTGGGTGCTAGCACTTGGTCAAACAGGCTCCACAGAGTCTCTTTCTCTGTCTCATCAAATGAGATCATCTCATTTGATGAGACATAACCAGAACAGTGAGTACTGTTCTGGTTATGTCTCACATTGAAATATAAATGGGGGAGATACAGGAATCATCGCTGTGGACCATAGATTCAGTTTGTCCTTTTGCCATTTCTATCTTGTTTATAGCCACATTTGAATTAACAGTAGGTAGTATTTTGTGAAATATTTTCAGGGATGATCTGCCAATATTTGTGCATGTCATCATTTTTAACTCTGCTAAATCTGCTAAACTGAGCAGATCAGAGTCAGGATAAAACACCAAAAGGGAGGGATTTGTCATGCCATCCCACAATGAGGGGTAGAAAGTGACTGGATCAGTGTCTTTAATGTCTTTTTCTTCTTTCATCTGCTCCCTTTAATGGTTGCCACTGTGGATCATCTGCGCCTATCTCACTCTGTCACACCACCCCTCTGCTTGTCCTCCTTCACTACATACATGAATCTTCTCTGTGGTCTTCCTCTTTTCCTCTTTTCTGTCAGCTCCATATTCAGCATGTCATTCTTGATGATCTGCATGCTTGATTTGGCAAAATTTTTATGCCCTTCCTGATGAAATCCTCCCCATTTAACTGGGCCTGACACCAGCACCAGGAGTACACTGGCTTGTGACGCCCCCCCCCCTTGGCTGGGTTCAACATCTTTAATTTCTGAAGATACAAAACCAACTGGTTTTGAATTAAGAGTGCCTTCAGTTATGTCAGCTATGTTCATACAACCTCTTCAGTGACAGGATAAAGGACCCAAATGCAGGACTCGTAGACGGACAGATAAACTCAAAGCGGCAGCTTTATTGCTGGGGAAAAAACTCAAATACTAGTACAGAAAACCAAACCAACAACACAAACACTGGGTCACCAGACCCAGTACCATGACATTTTAGGTTTTATACTTTTAGGTTTATGAACTAAAGAGAAGCAGGTTAGGAAAATTCACATTAAACGTATACGTTTAAAAAAAAATGCTTACCCAGTGCATTCAGTAATACCAAGACATCTTTTACAAATGTCTACATTTTATCAGGCTCATTAACTAGAAAATCTTCCCGGTGACAGAGTAATTTACCTGGTTACCTGGTCACTTACCTGGTAAGTGAATAAATGATTATAAAGTAACTTTTAGCATTGTCTTACTTTTTTTTTAGATGGTTGAAAAGTAAAACAACACTGAAGTTTGAATGGAAACACAAAGGCATATTCATACAACACAAAGGCTTTTGTGCCATGATGTCAGAGCAAGGAATGATGGATGATGAAATCAGAAGGTGCAGAAAGAAAGAAAACAAAGAGGAGAACAGGTGGATCAAAACAAAAGAGTGACTCAAGGTAGTAAGAGAAACCAAAATATATGCACAATGTGAATTCAAAAGAAATGTGATTACGGTATAAAATATAACTCCCAACCAGATATTGAATATAAAGTTGATATTTCTTAATGCCACAGCACTTTTAGGTACTCTGGGTCTTTAAAATGTATTGCATAGATTTTTTGGGGGAAATGTTTACTTACTTCCTGTAATTCTACAAAGAATGCTTATAGAAAAAACATCCCTGCCTCCATGTGACCTATCTTCCTGTGTCTGTATTTTTGTCTAAACATATTCATCTCCCAGCAGCAGTAAATCACCTTCCGATCCAAGAATGCAGCACATTATATGAGAATTTCTGATGGATATATGAGACCGTGTCATATTTCAACCATCGAGTGAGAAGATGGTAATAAACTCTGAACGTGTGGTGGCACAACTGACACAAAGCTGCTGATATCATGTTGTTGTTGGCTGAGGCGATAGATGAAGAGACTGACAGAGAGAGGGAAAAATAAAGAAATAAGTCATTCCTATTGTTTGTGCTCTGCTGGTAGGTGCAGGTAAGGCTGTCACAATTCTCCTCTCAAAAGCCAGACTAAATAGTTTGTGACAGGGAGCCAGGTTTCTGTGTCCTGTAAAACAAAATGGGACCATGTTGGATTTGTCTTTAAGATTAATTTGCAGTGTAAGGTAATTAGAGGGGATCTTCCATGGATTTCCTGATCTGTCCATAAAGTCTATGTATATATATGACAGAAAAAAATACTGATCCACAGCTCTTAGTCTTTGGATTCAGGTGTTCCATTGCACAACCCTGGCCATGCCGTCTCCCTTTACAAGCATTTGTGAAAGTGTGGCTCATTCAAAAGATGCCTGCCCTGAGTGCACCAGTTACCACTGGGAGCACTGTTACCTTCACCCTCCACATTGTCTTGGGCTCCTCTCTCAGCCCTTGGTACTTCTCAGGCTTCTTGTGTTGGTTTCTTCCTGACATAGCTATCACGTGGTATTGAGTCTTTGTCCTCCCTGAGCCTGATTCTGCTTGAGGTTTTCCTTCTATTAAAAGGGAGATTTTCCTTCCCACTGTCACCAAAGCGCTTGCTCATAGGGGGTCATATGATTGTTGGGGTGTTCTCTGTATTACTGTAGGGTCTTTACCTTACATTATAAAGCATCTTAAGGCAACTATTGTTGTGATTTGGCACTACAGTATATAAATAAAATCAAACTGAATTGAATAGCATATTGCACCCTGCTGTTATGTGCTGGATTGTCTCAGGGGCATCTTTGCACAGCCTGCACCTGGGGTCTTACCTGGTGTGGTAGACCCTAGACCAGTGGTGTCCAAACCCAGGCCTCGAGGGCCGGTGTCCTGGAGGTTTTAGATGTGTCCTTGATCCAGCACAGCTGATTTAAATGGCTAAATGACCTCCTCAACATGTCTTGAAGTTCTCCAGAGGCCTGGTAATGAACTAATCATTTGATTCAGGTGTGTAGACCCAGGGTGAGATCTAAAGGGCCTGGAGTTGGCCAAGACTGCCCTAGACTCTATCAATCCTGTGCTGAGAATTTTTTCCTGCACTACCATGATTACACTCTGTGCTGGCTTTCTCCATGCATTGGTAGGATTTTTCAATATCAGTCATTTCTGGTATCTGCCGGTGGTACATGCCGTGCAGGGGCCTGTCCTTCCATGATGGTTCCTCTCCTTGCTCCTTTTCTTTCTTGGGTTTCTGCTGCCTAGTTTTCACTAAGCACACTAGCCGGTGTGAGTCAAACCTTGGAAAAATGCAGGATAAAGTGTACGTGTGCATGGGAGTTTGCCCAACCAGTCTACATGTTTTTTGCGGACTTTGTCCCTCGGAGTATCCTGTGGGAGGTGGTTTGGGAACACGAGGTATCTTGCTTGTTTTTACTAACCATTCATCCCCTGTACATCCACAGTGAGAGCTTGGCCTGTATTGCCGGATTTGTTCCCAGTGACAGATGGATTGGTGTAGTGATGTACTGGTCCATCATGCTGAAGAAAGCCTTAAAGCAAAGCTTTACCAGTTTATCTAAATCCCTGCCGTCACTTATGGACTCAAGCTTTGGGTAATGAGTGGAAGAATCAGAACACTAATACATACAAGATGGTCTGGACTTTTTTTGCTTAGACTACTGCCCCTGAAAAGATGGATAGATGGATGGAATCACTGTAAATAACAAATATATTTATTTTTGTTTCATATAAGCTGTTTTTAGAGCTTGTTTAAGTTTTTGGTTTGGTTTTAGTTCATTAGAATAATCGGTGGATACTCAAGTTAAGTTGTCCAAAGATTCAAATGACACGCTCAAGTAATCCTTGTAAGCAAAAAGGCCAATCTGAACACTCAGTTTGATCACTTTATTTCACTCGTAGATCATTATGATTTGAAAAACATGGATATCCCTATGCTCATCTCGACACACAGCTTTGGCTATATCTGCTACAACTCTCTGGGACAGGCAGCTAATGTGAAGAATTAGCTTTAAGGAGCTAAAACAGCTCATTTCAGAGCATAAACTGCAAGTCTCCTACACAATAAGGTTGTTAGAACAATACGAACTAATGTCATTTGTAAATTCTGCAAAAGCTGCTCTACAATCCATGCATATGAATATAGAGTCAGCATAATCAAAGTCCAGGCACACAGCAACTTTTGCCAAATGAGCAACATAAGGAACAAATCACTGAACCATTCTTTAGTGTAGAAACAAATAACATTTATTTACACAACGATTATTTTACAGAGAGGAGTCAAGGAATAGTGAGAAAAGCAGGAAGGGGATCCAAAAACATGTCGGGGTCTCTAACACCAAAATAACAAACAGTTTGAGACTGCATACCTCTGCCAAGGCCAAACATTCACACACCATGCCTTCACTGGAGTCATTCTGGTAAAAGTTTCATGCAAATCAAATCACATGTGCTTCCTGGCAAACTACAGAAAAAGGAGGGGAAGCTACAATAACCCTATGGGCCTTTATTTGCCTTTTCATGAGAAACTTAACAAACATTTTATCTCAAAAATTGAGCTTTTGGGAGATTAAACTGATTATTTCCAAGAAACACAATTCTAGGTCCAATAAACAAATCTAACCACAGCTCCCAGTCATCACACAACACAGTAGCCAAATGACCCGGGGACTTGATGCGCTCCACTAATTGATTATACTCAGGTGTGGGGATAACCAAACATTAAGCTCAGGTGTGCGGCGGACCTGATGCCCAATGCCAAGAATCAGCTTTATTTGTACTTTCACTGTACATAACACAACAGAGAAGCTACAGGTAACCTATTTTTGGTTGTCCCCTTATGGAGCCACACAAAAATTGAACACCTAACTGGTTAGTATATAGAGAGAGTGTGTGTATATGTATGTATATATATATATATATATATATATATATGTACTAAAGATAAGATTTTTAAGGTAAGAAAAAGTTCTTGGCTGGATTAAAATAAACTTTTGTATTTTTAATACAAAGCTCTGTTTCCTGGTTACCAGGGGGTGACAAGTGCCTCTTCAAGTCTTGGCAACATCAATGGTGCAGAGATTAAATCAGGCTTGGCCAACTCCAGGCCTCGAGGGCCGGTGTCCTGCAGGTTTTAGATCTCACCCTGGGTCAACACACCTGAATCAAATGATTAGTTCATTACCAGGCCTCTAGAGAACTTCAAGACATGTTTAGGAGGTTGTTTAGCCATTTAAATCAGCTGTGTTGGATCAAGGACACATCTAAAACCCTTGAGGCCTGGAGTTGG
>VUQG01045205.1:43053-66207 GCA_015106755.1 Etia nguti | reverse complement strand
CAGGTCATTTGAGAGTTGTTTTGAGACCCCCATGTTGCTACTCTTCAGAGAAAATTAAAAGAGGAGGGAAACTTACAATTGACCCCCTTAAATACTCTTTCTCATTATTGGATTCACCTGTGTATGTAGGTCAGGGGTCACTGAGCTTACCAAGCCAATTTGAGTTCCAATAATTAGTTCTACAGGTTTTGGAATCATTAAAATGACAACAGTGCCCAAATTAATGCACCTGCCTGATTTTGTTTAAACAATTATTGCACACTTTCTGTATATCCAATAAACTTCATTTCACTTCTCAAATATCACTGTGTGTGTCTCCTATATGATATATTTAACTGACATTTTTTATTGTAACAACCAACGATTTATACAGGAAAATAATGACTATTAACAAGGTTGCCCAAACTTTTGCATCCGACTGTATATCACCCTTATATATACCCTTAATTATATATCTTTTCAATTTTTTTTATAAGAAAAAAACATTGTCCAAAACATTAATCAGCTCATTGCCAAATGGTACTGGCTATTCTTTTTGCTCATTTTACAGAAATTGAGTTGTCCTAGCTCTCTAATTAGCTCTGTAATTGTACTAACTTAAAACAAAAAAATGGCAAAATTAACATTTGCTGTTGTTTAGGTACTGTTGTACTTGTAGTATTGTATAATCTTGAATCATAATCTGGTAATAGAGGAACAAAATCGGTCAGATGATCAGACAGACTATAAATTAATCAAATCAGACAATACTTTCAAAACTATTTTAACAAAGTTTTTGTAGGTATTTCTTCTTAGCTGAGAATAACACGCCAGGGCAGTCATTTTGGGCTAACAATCCAGCTGGCCTTTTAAATTAGCAGTCATGAATTGAATATTACTGTTTAGATTCACAAGTAAATTCTGAAAGATCTATAAATTTAAAGAAATGAATGAAAAAAAATAAAATAAATGAAAGCAAGTCAGTCACGTGACAAAAGGGATCTTAGACAGCCAGAGTTTCTCAGAAATAAAGAGGAGCAGAGGTTTACCAAGCTGCAAGAAAATGCACCTATGAATTGCTGAACAACTTGAGAATAATGTTCCTCAGTGTAAAATCGCAAAGATTTTGAATATAACATCATCTACAGTATATCATATCATCAAAATCATCAAAAAATCAAGTCAGAGAATCTGGAGAAATCTCTGTGTGCAAGGGATAAAGCTAAAAATTAATATTTTATCCCCTTCATGATCTTTGGGGCCCCAGGTGGTACTGAATTAAAAACAGCCATCACTCTGTCATGGAAACCTGTGCATGGGCTCAGGAACACTTGTTAATGTCTTCTGTGGGCTCAAACCAATTTAAAATGAACTGAAGCAAAATGAAAGACTGTTCTATGGTTAGATGAATCCAAATTTGATATCTGTTTTCCTTTTGGAAAACAGATAAATGAACTAAATAAAAGAACTGAGGGAACATCATGCTTGTTATCAGCTCTCAGTTAAAAAGCCTGCATTCTATGATGGTATTATATATTTAATGCCTATTGAAATGTCAGCTTGGACATCTGGAAAGGCCCCATAAGTGCTGTCTGTGTGAGCCTCAGTCATCCAGATCATGGTAGTCTAAGGAGCTTGGAAAGAAAGTGACTGGACTTTTTAAAATTTCTTGAAGACATTTTGCCTCTTATTCAAGAGGCTCCTTCAGTTCACAAACTAATTGGTGGAAACCCTAGTTGTGGTTGTCCCTTAAGCGTGTTGTTGACCCACTATGCAACATGAGTCAAGGTGTGAAAAAAGGCGTGCATCATTACCACTAGAGGTTTTGGGTGAGAATGAGTGCTATTTTAGAGCACATAGAACATATTGCTCCTATCCAAACAACATCTTTTCTAGGGGATGCTCAGAAAGATCATGCCAAGCTGCATACTGTAGCTACTACAAGAGCATGTCTTCGTAGCAGAACAGTCTGGGTGCTGAACCAGCCTGCCCATAGTCTGAACCTTTTACCAGTTAAACACATTTGGAGCATCATGAAAATGCAACTAAGACAAACCGGGATTCTTAAGGAGGTAGAATTCTCTATCAGACAAGAATGTGGCAACATTTCTCTCACAAAAGTCCAGCAAGCAGTCTCAGTTCCCAGACACAGTGATGAACATGGCCCTGTTCTAAATTTTTTGAGATGTATTTGTGCCATCAAATTCAAAATGAGCTAATATTTTTTGTAATTAAAAATGGCAAATTTTTACATTTTCTCAGTTTAAACATTTGAAATGTTTTCTATGTTCTGTTATGATTAAAATACGGGTTTATGAGATTTTCAAATCACTGCATTCTGTTTTTATCTAGGATCCCAACTTTTTGGTTACATCAGGAAGTTGTAAACTCATGTTGCATCACAGCAGCAACATGATTTTCTTTGATATTTCAACTCATATGAAAAGAATATTAGCTTTTAGGGGGTGGGGGGGGGGGAGTTCATGTAATTGGCCTCTTGGTGTATATTTTCGCCTTCAAATACACTTGGCAAATTTAGATGTTTGCTCAAGATCTATGTGATCATCTGATGTCTCTTCTCTCTTGCTTCAAGTTTCAAGCATGACTGTTAGTGTAGGGTTAGGAAAACAAATTAATAAGGGAAACAGGCTAAAGATCATTTATAAAGAAGAATCCATCAAACATTATTATATGCTGAAGTTGTATGTCAGTTCCTGGGATCTCTAAGTTAGACTTCAATATTACAGAAACTTGCCATAATTTTATTGATATTACAAAATCAGAACTTTTGAAATAGATTAAATACATAGACTGAAGTAAAATGTACAATAAAGTAAGTAGATTGTCCCTGATATCTCAGTATATTAGCTGTTAGCAGTGTGTTACGGAGGATGAAATAGACTGTCTCTCAAAACTCCAGTGTAGAATTTGAGCACTTTTTAAATAGCTTTTATTTCATAAACTGCTACCAAATCCTGCCCATTTATACAACTGCAATCATTCATCAAACTTTATTGATTTCTATAGCTAAACCTATATAAAAACTGTGAATCTGAACATAACATTCACACTTGAAATAGCTTTCAGGGTGATTCTAGCAAATGGCAATGATTAGGTCATTTTTTCAATTTTTTGTAACAGTTACAATAATGAAAAATGATTGCATGATTAAACTCAGAGTAGCTGGAACTTTGCATTAAGAAGAGTGAAAGTGAGAGGTTCTGTAATTTGGTAAGGCATATGTCAAGGGCTAAGTTAATGCCTTTGCAGATTACCAATAATACTTTATGGGTATTATGGCATACCTTAGAATAATATGAAATACATTTAGAATGGTGAGATGCTCAAATTCCAATTATAAATATCCATTATAAACCTGATTTGGTTTGTATACTTAAAATAGTAGCATACCTTTATCAGAATCAAGTAGTACATAATCTATAATAATGTTCCCCATAACCAGACCAGGAGCTGATTGTACACACACACATCAGTATGTGTCATCTCATACTGATGCTTATAATTAAAAGTCCCTTTTAATTATATTTGCATTTAAGGGTAGTGCCACTTTTCAATATTTTCTACCAACTGGAATTGTGCAGACTTGTTCAGTTTTGGTGGTTCCAAGCCTGTATGTATGCTATATAGCCATCCTGATACAAAAACAGTCCCCAATTTAAAAAATATAGATCTTGGATTAGATTACCAGATCATTCAAGGCACTGGTTGCCACCACCAGCACCTTTAATAAAGAGGGCACTGGTAGAAACTATGAAGCAACACTCAAGGAGAGGAGGAAAGAATGTCTGAAGACAGCTGATAAAGTAGGAGAATGAAGTTGAGAATCTAAACTGTGAATATTGCCCCTATGAGTGGTAAAGGGAGGGATCAGTCTGATATGATACAGAGAAGGAATAATATATACATTTGTGCAAGTGATGAGGCAGAAGAGGAATAAAGCCAAGAGCATAGGCAGCTATGGCTAAGAGGCAGAAAAGGTCATCTGGTAATTCAGAGGTAGGTTGTTTGCACCCTGGCATTTCCAGTCAGCATATCAAAATGTTCTTTGGCAAGATACTGAACCAGTAAACACTAATTAAAATATATCTCAAATAATCAATGAGCCTGCCAGGTCTAATATAAAGAATATCCCCAGATCTGTAATTTATCTTTTGTACTAATGGAAGTGACAGTGTAATTGGACAAGGTGTTACTGATTTAGGGCTTGAGTTACGATCCTATTGCATGTTACAGAAAAACCACCTTAAGGGAACCTACTTTAAGAATTATTTTTAAGGGAAAAACAAGCTATTTTGCACAGTCTCACAGAAACCAGCAGACCTGGGGAGGGAATTTAAAGGAAAATGCCTGGTGGCCATGGCAACCCAAAGAGATAACATGGGCCTGTTGTGTGCTCGGCATCTGCAGGAGGCATCATAGGGGTTGGGTGCAGCTGGTGTTAGGCGGCAGCCAGGGACTGAGGCAACAGGGAGGTCCCATCTGAGCTGTGCTGAATGACAGTTCAGAGTGCAAAGAATTCTTGGAGTCATGGGGTGGGGTGCTGGCAGGTGCCCCACCTGGTTGGATAGTTTGTCCAGCAAACAGCATGTTCAAACATAAGAGTTTTCATAAGGGTAGGTGACATCAGGACACCCTAGGACGCTCGATGATTGATTTTGTAATTGTATCATCATATCTGCAACCATGGGCTCTGCACACTTGGGTAAAGCGGGAAACTGAGCTGTCAACCAATTACCACCTAGTGGTAGGTTGGATTAGGTGGCAGGGGAGGATGGTAGACAGGCCTGTTATGACCAAACATATAGTGAGGGTGGACTGTGAGCTTCTGGCAGAAGCCCTGGCCTGTGAGATCCTTAACTTTCATCCCCAACAGAGCTTTGACAGAATTACAATGAAGGCTGGGGACACTGAGAATGAATGGACTATGATCTGTACTTCCATTGTTGCTATGGCTGCGCAGAGCTGTAGCTGCAATGAGGTTGGTGCCTATATTAATAAACTTGACCTTGACCTTGCCATGGTGGTAATCCCCAAACCAGATAGTGGAAACCAGTTGTGAAGGGAACAATCAACCTTAAAAGCAGTGCTATGGGGCTTGGTTAGTTTGTGTAGCTCTGAAAACAGCTGACAAGTATCAGCAGCCCAAGTGGAGTGCGGCTCTGGCAGTACCTCAAACAAAATCTTGGGTGTGGGAGGAATTCAGTGAGGCCATAGAATGGGACTGTCAGCCCTGAAGTGATTCTGGTTACATCAGGAAACTTAGGAGGAGAAAGCAGCACTCTACTCACATAGTGTATAGTGCAGGTGGAGCACTGCTGACTTCACTGATGACATAGTTTGGTGCTGAAAGTAATACTTTGAGGATCTCCTAAATCCCACTGACATATCTTCCATAGAGGAAGCGGAATATGGGAATGACTTGTCCATTTGTCCAAATTTACTGAGGTACTTAAACAGTGGCAGGGCCCCTGGTGTGGATGAGATTTGCTCTGATTTCTGTAAGACTGCGGATATTGTGGAGCTCTCTTGGTTGACAAGCATCTGATTGAGATCTGAGGCAGTGCCTCTGGTCCCTATGGTTGTTTCCATCTTTCGAAAGGGGAAATGGAAAGCGTGCTCAAATTATAGGGTGATCACACTTCTCAGCCTAGGAGAAGACATTTGACGGTGTCCCTCGCCCTGTGTGGAGTATGGGGTGTCTAGCCAATTGTTATGAGCGATTTGTACAACCTGTCTTCACTGGCGGCAAAGTCACACTCTTTTCCAGTGGATGTTGGACTCTGCCAGAGCGCCCTTTTTAAAGATTCTGTTCATGATTTTTATGGACAAAATCTGTAGGTGGAGCCAATTGACAGACTTCAGGACAGGAATGATTTGCTGTCCCAAGTAGAAGAGTTTAAGCATTACAGGCTTTTGTTAATGAGTGAAGGAAGAGTGGAGCGGGGGAGTCACAGAAAGAGTTGTGCAGAAGCTGCGGTAATATGAATGGCGTACCAAACCGTACACCAAAAGGGTGTGGTCAAAAGGGAGCCAAGTGTAAAAGCAAAGCTCTCGATTTACTGATTGATCTACGTTCCTGCACTCAGATGATCACAGGCTTTGTGTATTGAGCGAATAAGGAGCTAGGTGAGGTGGTTTGGGCATCTTATTAGAATGCCTCCCAGGTGCCTGCTAGGTGAGGTACACCAGGCATGTCCCACCAGGAAGAAGCCCTGGGGTAGACCCAGTACAACCTGGAGACATTATATTTCTCGGCTAGCCTGATATTGCCTCAGTTTCTCCTGGATGAACTGGAGGATGTGGCTGGGAAGAAAAAGGTCTGGGGTTCTCTGCTTAGGCTGCTGCCCCTGTGACCCAAACCCGAATAATCTGTATAAGACAGATAGGACAATATTATGGATTCTACTTATAATTAACTAAGCAATGGAAAACTGTAACATTCCTTTAGTGTACTTAAGGATTTAAAGTTGTATTGCTTCAAAAACATATTCAGTCTTCCTTTTTGTAACGTGTAAATTAGTCTACCTTGCAACTACCTCACTGGATGGTTTAATGGACCTGAATTGGTTTCTTTTTGATTTATCGAATTTGGGGACGTAAGAGCTGATATTTTAACAATGACTCTTAAAATCAAGATAATTCAGCAGCAAGAATATTTTCTGTAACAAGTAATTACACAGGGAGGAAAAAAATAATGAAGAAATTGCGAATGTCATCATGGTCCTTGGTCTTTGACCAGTGTTTGTGTTTTCAATTTATTCGATTCAATTTTATTTATACAGGGCCAAATCACAACAACAATCACCTCAGGGTGCTTTATATTGTAAAGTAGACGTTACTTTACAATATAAATATAAATATAATTTGTTTTCCTAACCCTACACTAACATTCATGCTTGAAACTTGACACAAGAAACAAGGTCCATCAGACTTTACACTTCCACTGTCGCCAAAGAGCGACAAACTCTCTTTTAACAGGAAGAAACCTCCAGCAGGCTGAGCCTGAGCCTTGTACTTTCAAGTGCTGTTTATTTCTTAATTTTTGCATTGTTTAGATTTTCACCTCTGCATCTATGCATCATATGTTTAGTCTCTAATGGATGCATCTCAGAGCAACTTGAGGTTAGTATCTTGCCAAAGGCCATTTGGCATGCAGACTGAAGCAGCCAGGGATTGAACCACAAAGCTTCCGATTAGTAGATGCCCAGCTCTACCTCCTAAGCTACAGTTTCCCTGCCTGCCTGTTTTCCCATGTGCTATTCTGTATTGCCTGGTATCTGTTACATTGTATTTTGGACATTTTTTCTTTTCGTGCCGTTCTGTCATGATGTGGAGTGTGATGGTGAGGAATGAGGACCCCAAATGCAGGATGCAAAGACAGAGTTTAAAAACAAAGCAAGCCATTTGAATACAGCTAGATAAACCCCCAAAATACAGAGTAACACAGTAAGGCAGGAAAAACAGTACAACATAAGGGAACACAGGCAAACTAAGGTAATAAGTGAAGTGGAAACATAAAAAAACAGAACTCAAAAGTCCCAAAACACAAACACAGGATCACAGGATGTTGACAAGTTTACGTGATGTGTGCACCCTAGTAAAGTAACTTGTTTATCATAAACATCATATACCGATTAAAGTAAATATTTTTTTTAACATCTCTAAAATATTTTGTTTGTTATGTGATCTAAAATGTTACTTATAGCCAGGCCTGGGCTCATTTCACTTTAGATTTGATCAGTTGTAGACACCTAATAATATAATCACTTATTTGTCAGTATTGCCATTCATATATTTTAAGTATGCTGCTTTGTATATATCAATGTACTACATTTTGTTGAGCCCATCAGTGACTTACCATCGATAATCTGCAATAGTGACAAAAGTGAAAGAAAATCTCAAAGCCCATGCTAGGAGCAGAGATCATGTAATACAGTAAGTAATTCAGTATTTAGCTCAAATCAAGACTTTTTCATAACAGAAACTGTAGAAATGAAATGTGTGTCTCTGGTTCTACCATGATGTATACAGTGACAACAGTCATCCAATAAAGCCTTAAAGCTCCATTAAGCAAAGTTTAGCATTCATTTTAAAAAATGAAATGTACTGATCCCATCACTCAACACCAAACTCAAAACCTTTTAAAGATCTCTAAATTAATTGTTTTGACTTACAAGTCCATTGTGTTAAATCCTAGTCCTTAGCCACCATCAACTGTTGGCTAACACTCAAGTCCTGTTCCTTACATATAGTTTAAAACGTCTATTAAGGCCCATATCCTCATTGGGATTTCTTTGTTCCAATTAGCCAGGATCTAAACAAACAACAGCAGTGAAATTTTCCTTCAATCTTCTATACTTAGATAGCAGAGGTGGTAAAAGTACAGACATTCTGTACTTAAGTAGAAGTGCAGAGTGTTAAAAATTACTGCAGTAAAAGCTGAAATACTCAATTCAATTCCATTTTATTTATATAGCGCCAAATCACAACAACCGTCACCCCAAGGCGCTTTATATTGTAAGGTAGACCCTACAATAATATATACTGAGGAAAAACCCAACAATCATGACCCCCTATGAGCAAGCACTTTGGCAACAGTGGGAAGGAAAAACTCCCTTTTAACAGGAAGAAACCTCTGGCAGAACCAGGCTCAGGGAGGGGCGGCCATCAGTGAGAGAAGGAAGACAGGATAAAGACATGCTGTGGAAGAGAGCCAGAGATTAATAACAAGTATGAAATTAACCGAGTTGTATTAGCAACGACGTCACATGTGAGTACTTGGAGGAGTTGGTCAGAAGCCTCGCTGCGGCGTTTTGAACAGCCTGCAGACGTTCCAGGGAGTTTTTGCTTAGACCTATAAACAATGAATGACAGTGCAGTGCGTGATAATATAATTGTAAGGACGTAATCAAAGTTATTTGCTTCACCTGTCAAGGTTTCTGATGTTGTTGCCAGCAACACTACACATAATGTACAATTTCTCCAAATTTGCTTAATCTACTTTCTGTTTTCAGAAGGTCCAAAATAGTCAAACATCTGCACTAAAGAAACCATCCAAAGATCATTTATGGACTTCCTAAGAGGGAAGAGAGAGTCCTGCACCATCTCTAAGCTTTGTCCAGGGGGGTGTTAACGCATTGATGTGTTTCATCTTTGACCTAAACAGGTGCAATAAACTGATTAAAGGTCAGGGAAGATTTGTCTTTTCTCCAATAAAGAGTTAACAAGCAGCCAGTAACATCACATGTCTGCTGTAAGAAGAAAAAAAAAGCACAGGAACAGCGCAATAAAAGGGGTGGTTTTATTTTTTCTGTAAACATGTGCTCAGAAATCATAGAACAATAAGGCTCAAAAGTTTTCTGTTAACCTTAATGTTTCTCTTTCTGCACAGAGCAAACAGCAGCTGCTCAAAGTGAATTCAGCTGAATTTAATGGTGATCAAATTTAAGCAGACACAGAATCCCGGCCAAATGTAGCTTAAGATTTTTAACTTTGTACACAGACAGCTCGTTCAGTTTTAAACGGATCAAACAGCGAAGCAGTGAGATTGAAAACAGTCTGGTGACAGCGTGACAGACAGTCTGACCTTTATCACTGGATGATATCAATAGAAACACACTCACGCACACACACATATGAGCCCCATGACTGGACAGAGAGGTCTGTGTGACAGGAAGTGGCAGAGGAACCATCCTCAGACCTTTGTTTGATCCGTGTAAGACTTTTTCTTTCTTTTCTTTCTTTTTTGTGGCCGACTGCTGGTCAGACAGTGTTGCTGATACAGCCACGGACAGATTCACTTCCTGGGCATGCAGTTCATTCTGGCCCCACACCGCACAGGTACACAGAAAAGAAGCTGTAACAGATTTTTTTTTTTCCCCACATAAAAAGACCTATTTAAAGAGATTAATTTAACTAGTTTAAGCCACACATTTATCATAATTTCACACATTTTTATTTAAATGATAGTTTAACACTATAAACACATCTATCTGATGCACTGAGTGAAAATTAAAAGTAGACGAAGCATAAAAGTATAAATTATATTTAAAAATAATTTAATAGCTTTGTTTTTCACCATAAAACTATACACAGTATAATCTTTGCAACATATATCTACACACATTAGTCAACTCTTAAAATAAAGTTACTGAAAACAGTTACAATAACTTTAATTTCACAGAGTTTTGACCTAATTGGCAAAATTTACAGAAAACTAATAATGGAAAATATATTGTATATATTATTTATTACTCTTAAAAATTCACAGATTTTATGAACTTGATCAAGTAATGTTAAATGCATGCAAAGTGATAGTTTTCTATTGTTAAAAATACAATGAATATAATTTCATTTCATTTCACAGATATTCATGTATCAAAAAATAGCAAAATATTTTGTAACATGTTTCTTTTGTAATATAAAATATTATATGTATTATATAAAAATATAATAAAAATATCAACAAGAAGTAAAAGGCTTTTGTATCTTAGTTTTGAACAGGAACAACTGGAACTACGGCGGGCTTTACTTTTAAAATCCTATAAGAGGATTAGACATGAACATGTCTTGTGTTATACATGAAGCCCATTACGGATTCTGGGACAGTTTGTATTTTTTCATATTTGGAAGAAAACGTCAAGACCTTTAGCAAATAACCCCTGATAAGGGAACAATTTTGGGGGAGAAAACAGGCCGTTTATAGTTTGAATCAGGTGAAGGAGTATAAACAGGTCTTAATTCATGCATTTTGTCACTCCTGGCCCTCCATATAAAAGATCAAGCAGCGTAAATGTTTGCTTTTTTGCCAATAACAGCTTAAACATGAGAGCGTTCTAAAGTTGTTATTGTAAAAACAGCGACAGCTAATTTTGAGGAAGGAAAAAGGACCATACACCATCAGAGCCTCAGGCAAAACATTACACGTTTCCCCTGCAAGGCAAGTATATCAAACTCAAACTCAGCAGCATTAGCTTGATAATACACTACACTGACTTTACTGCAGCTGGGGACTATATCTCTACCCATATGGAAAAGATATATATAAATCTTATAAAGTTTGTATCTGTCTTGTGTGAAACTTGTATGAAAAGCATACAAGAGTGAAAACAGATATAAGATCCATTGAAAAATTATATAAATGAAACTTGTATGTTTTGGATACTTACTAAAACAATATATGAAAGTGGCCACTTTCATGAGTACATAATATAAGCCTTATATGATTCACTATATGAAGTAGGCCAAATCTGATGCAAGTCTTTTCTATTTCTTTTCCATATGGGATTAGATATGAGATACGATTCAGTATAACACATGAAAAATAATCGTCAACATGCAATCTTTCCAATTCGCCAAAGACATCAGTCTTCTATACAATGTGAAGAACCAAGGCTTCAGAAACGCACTGCAGAGGAAGGAGAGCAGTCGAGCACTTTGCTACAAGCTTTTTATATTCACAGCGATCACAATGCTATAATGATTGGAGTCTAGGGGATGCACTTAGGTCATGTGGATATAAACCATGTCTGCAGACTTTGCAGACAATATGCAGAGAAAATGTTAACATTCATTTTGAAATCCTGCAGCCATCTTGTGTGATGTTGTGTGCTGTAGAAACCCACTCTAAAAATATATTTTAAAAAACAATGGAATTATTCAGTCATTTAGTTATTGCTGCTTCTCCATCGTTGTTTTCCACAAATCCATGTGATCAAAGCTGTGCAGCTCTCATCACGTAACTCGTAAATACAGCGTCACTGTTGCCTTAGTGCCCATATAGATTTAGAAAGTTTACTTAACATATAGAGAGACACACTGAGAAACATTTTTATACTTTACTTAGACAATTAAAAGTGATCGTCTTTCCTCTTTACTCAATTAAGCTAATCTGAGCTTATAATTAAAAGAGCATTATGATATCTGTTAGTGCATGTTCATGTTCAAGAGTAAATACAGATAAATTAATTAACATGTAGAATGTAATTTTCCTGCTGCTTCATTCTGACATTTTCTTTCATAATAGTGTAAAAATTCACCACAAGTGTCATTTGATACGAGAACGGTCGGCAGTCAGACACCCGGAGGAAGATGGCTGTGGCAGAAACACACCTCACAGGCCCGGCTGCAGAATCCGTAAGTGCATTTTAAATGTGACTCACATTCACTGTTAGATTTTTGTGGATTCAGAGAATCTCGGTTCATATGACGCTTCAAGTTTAAGCTGTAGATTAACTGACGCGCATCATTTTAGTATTTTAACCTTTTGTTGGTCGACTCTTCTCTCTTACCTCAGCTGTTGGACTTACTCCTGTTTAAAATGCTCACAGCAAATATTCCATTAAAGTTTACTACTAATCTGTTATTCATCTAAATAATCTTTTCATATTTCCATATCTTGCACATAATTAAATACTTTATAACACGTTGTTATTGATGTATATCTTACACTACTAAAGGATTTCTAACCCTTAAATCACCTGACATTTTCCTTTTCTTTCAGCTTTACTGTTCCTTCCCCACAGGGTTCTTCTGCTGTTTATTTAATTTCCATATTTACAGGTGAAAAAAGGCCCAAAGTGAAAGTTTGGGCACCCTGAGTGGCGGTATTATTAATGCCTCCTTTGTAGGTATCACAGCTTGTAAACACTTAGGTTTTGTCTGGGGGATTTTTGTCCTTTTCTTCCTTCAAAAGGTTTCCAGGTCTGTTAGAGTGCCCATAAGTGCCACGTAAACAGCATAAACAGATGCTAATAAGAGTTTTGCTGGCCGTCAGTTAGGTGTTTAATGCCTGACATTTCAGAGAGTATGAGGTTGGACAGATAAACTCAGCCACAGTGGTGTTATGGATTGGTTTTGGACTCTTGAACCCACATGTTATCCTTCAATCCTTTTGTTTTGAGTAAGAAGTGATCATATGTAGATGACAGGGTGTAGTGATAACTTAGCAACTCAACATCAGTATGCTGTAATTAAACACTGTATGCCTGAAAGGCACAGGTGTGTTTTTTGATTTCTCAAGTGCCTTCAACACCATTGGACCAGCTCTACTGGGTGAAGGAAAGTGATGCAAGTCCATGCCTCCTTAGCACCCTGGATAATTGCTTACCTGACTGGCAGAACACAGTGTGTATGCATGCAGCGCTGTGCGTTGGAAACTGTGGACAGAAACACAGAAGAGGGTGATGAGTAAGACTACAGGACTGTGTACCTGGTGTTCACACTGACACTAAACTAGATTTTATTAAAAACAAAGAAGCTCTCTACAAGAAGGACCAGATTTATCTGTGTTTTCTGAGACAGCTGAGTCTATTGGCCAGCGCCATCCTCTGTGCTGCGGTGCGATGAGGGCGGCAGATACTCAGAGACTCACACTGATCCATAAACCCACAAATGGGTTTGGAGCTTGACTGACATGTCAGCAGTATCAGAAAGGAACATGCTGTCCAAGTTACGGTCAATATCGGGAAAGACTCATTCTATCATGATGCACCACAGACCACCACAGGAAAGCATTCCCACCTGTGGACATCAAACTTTACAAGTCTTTTTCCTCCTTATAACACAGTGGTTCTTAACCTGGGTTCAATCGAACCCTAAAGGTTCGGTGAGTCGGTCTCAGGGGTTCGGCAGAGCCTCCGCCGTGACATGCACGGCTCATTTTGTGCACCAGTAAAAAACACATCTATGTCTTGAATTTGAAAAAAATCATATTTTATTTTTCACTAAAGAGGGGTTCAGTGAATGCGCATATGAAACAGGTGGGGTTCGGTACCTCCAACAAGGTTAAGAACACCTGCAGGGCAAGGCAGGTTTATTTTGTAGCACATTTTCATGTACAAGACAACTTAAATTGGTTTACATAAACATTAAAAGCAAAGCAAAGGACGTTAAAAAGAGACAGTGAGAAACCATCAACAGAATACATACAGTGAGTTGCATATGACACAAACAGACTACAATAACAAAAACATCACCATCATCATCGTCATCACGACCAGTGATCCATATATGCAAGAAAATACACTCAAAAGGAGAAAGAAAATCTCTCCGTCTTAATTAAAAGTGGTAACGATTAAAAAAGGTTTCAGACCCGATCTGAAAGATTTAAGATTTGTAGCAGGTTTTCTAGTAGTTTGTTCCAGATATTAGGAGCATAAACACCAAATGCTGATTCTGCTTCTTTAGTTTAGAATGTAAAGCAAACGTGACCCAGATGATCTTAGAAGTCTTGGAGGCTCCAATAGCTTCAGCAGATCAGATATATATTTCGGACCATTTTGACTTGGACTATTTTTTACTTGTAATATGATATTTATATTCTACATAAGCCCCATCTTTCTATTTATATTTTAGTTGACTGTCTGTAAGAAAAATTTCCAGATGCTCTTATTGTGAAAATGAAAATCTGTGGTTATGGATATGTTGAACATTTAAAGACATACTGGGGAAAAATCTGAGTGTTCATTTTATTAAGAATCATTAAATATCATTAACCATCAATTAAGAAAAAAAAAACATTGACCAAAAGCAGGAGTGGGCTTAACAAAATTAGAAAGATGCTCCGATAAGTCCCACATGCCTTACATCCTGGTATTCACATTATTCATTTCATTTCTGTCTGCAGTAATAAGCCCACGGATCATTCAAAGGAAGTTTTCTGAATCATTTCCCTGAATCATTCTGTTTATTCATAACTCCATTTGAGTTTCACATCATCACATTTTAACTAGCAGATCCGTGAGTTATAAATTATCATTTTCTCCCCCAGTTTTACAAGGTTTCATTAATATTTTACTACTACCATAAAGACCCAAACTTTAATATGATTTTATTTGTATTCATGCCCGTCATTATCCTGTTTTTTTTCCCCCTTGTTTTTTCTTCTCCGTAATCCGTACTCCTCCTCACTGCTGCTGTTAACAAACCAATTTCCCCTCTGGGTTCAATAAAAACACAACTGCCTGAAATAGGAAGAGAAGAAAATGACTTAAATTCTACTGGAGGCTGATAGAAGAAAAAGAAATTTTAATCAGGATTTACATCTGAAATGCAGTTTCAGAAAGGCCGGGTCCAATCAAAAAGCAAATCATGTTCCAAGTCAAAGATGAAGCTTTAAACCTGCTGCGCACAAATATATCGTTGTTACATTCACCACATACATGCAGCTGCTCTTTAAGCTTTACACTGTTAAATGGCCTGTATTTGTATAGCGCTTTACACTACATTCAGTCATTTACCCATTCACTCTCACATTCACACACTGGTGAATGTGAGAGTGCTACATTGTAGCTACATTGTAGCCACAGCTGCCCTGGGGCGCACTGACAGAGGCGAGGCTGCCGGACACTGGCGCCACCGGGCCCTCTGACCACCACCAGTAGGCAACATGGGGTTAGTATCTTGCCCAAGGATATTTGGCATGTAGACTGGAGCAGCCTGGGATCGAACTACCGACCTTCTGGTTAGCGGTTGACCTGCTCTGCCACCTGAGCTACAGCCACCCCACTGTTAGCACCATTTAACATCACTGAAGCTATGTGAAAACTGTTTTTTTCCTTCTTTTGCCTCCACATGGTGGCGTGGTGGTTAGCATTATCGCCTCACAGTCTTGAGTTCCACTCCCTTCTGCGTGGGTTCTCTCTGGGTACTCTGGCTTCCTCCCACAGTCCAAAGACATGCAGTTGGGGTTCGGTTAGCTGCTGATTCCATATTGCCCATAGGTGTGAATGGTGGCTGTGGCTCAGGTGGTAGAGCAGATCAGCTACTGATTGGAAGGTTGGTGGTACGATTCTTGGCTCCCCCAGTCTGCATGCCAAATATCCTTGTGCAAGATACTAACCCCAAATTGCCCTCCGATGCGTTCATCGGAGTGTGAATGTTTATTAGTTGCACTTGAGTTTAGAAGTGCTTGTGTGAATGGGTGAGTGAGGCATGTTGTATACAGCGCTTTGAGTACTCCGGGAGAGTAGAAAAGCGCTATATAAGAATCAGTCCATTTACCATTTGTCTGTCTCTCTGTGTTAGTCCTGCGACAGGCTGGTGATGTGTCCAGTGTGTACCCTGCCTCTCTGGGAAAGGATCTAGGAACCCTGCGATCCCTCCAACAGCCAACTCACCTTCATAAATCTCGTCATTGCAAGTTTAAGTGTTGAGATATCAGTTTTCTCAGTAACTCAGTCCAACAGCGGTCATCCCACACTCACTTCCATTTATCCCTGTGCCAAATTTATATAAGGTTTTCCCTTCTTAATTCTTCTTTTAATGGAGGTTTTATTCTAGACTTGGTAACACATTGAGTTCTTAGCTGGTTTCTGTGCTTGAGGAAACTGTGACCGATGTGTAGAAACAATTGCGAGTGAGACCGAAGTCAAGTAGGACTTTAAACTAATGTTTCCTGTCTGAGGGCCTCACAGCTTCTCCTCTCATTGTGTAAAATGAAATTATTCAAGCTGACTTTAGCTCAACTGAAATGCCAGTATGCTCACTTCACTTTGCAGTAAAATTCCCATTATGCTTTCTTTTACACATGCATTGAATGGGTCCCCATTTCTCATAATGTTTCTTTTTTATGTGATGCAAAATATGACTTTTTAACTCCCTGAAGAAAGTTTTAGTTTTGTGTAACATTGGGCTGAGTCCAACTAAAAGTCTCCACAAAGCTGCAGATTTGGCCGAACAGCATTAGGATGACACATAAAGTTGATAAATGCTGGTATTTTGGGTTGTTTGATTCCTGTAGACAAGAGCTCTTCATTTTTTTATGTCCAGTTGTCATTCACAGTCACCGTACTAAAGATCAATACTGTTCATCATTTGCAGGTTGTTTGTTATTTGATCAACAGATGAGCTGGTAGACTTGATCATGTGACCTGCATTAGATAGGAAGGCATTCATGAACAACCTTGATTTTCCTAAGCCAGTAGATAACAGTTCACCTTTTAATTCTGTTCCAATTATTGGTTATTTGAATAACTTTTATTATGTACTTGTTAATCAATTCACATGCATTGATTGGTGTGTTTTTAGGAACACATAAAAGGTTTAGACATACTGTGTAATCGTCACAGGAGATCCATACTTCAAAAATGATTTTATAGAATATTATCTATTAAATTAATCTATCCAACAGAATATTAAATCTTTTCAGTATGCTAAATCTGAAATATCTGCAGAAACAAATTTAATACAGATTAATGGAGCAGTAATATCAATCCATAAACATGTGAAAGAAGGAGTTTAACATTTGCGGTTTTGCTGGTGTAAGGCTTGAACGCTCGGCTCTGATTTGGCCCACAGATTAATGCGGCTTTAACGTAATTTAAGAGGAAGTGAGTTGGAACTGAACTTCAAGGGGTTAAAGAGGTGTGTATTTCACCCGAGTCTGTTCCTGTCCCTAAAAAGTGTCACCCCCCGCACAGATAGCATGGAGCAGACAAAACGTCTGTTGCTCTCGAACTCTAATTGGTCCTCAAAGATTAAAAAAACACAGTCTCTCCATCTCCGTGTGTCCTGCCTGACCTCAAGTGCTCTCTTGTTTCCTATTAGTTTTAATTGACTCCATCTCCCTTCATGTGTCGACCTCCAGTCCCCTCCTCTTCCTCCGACGGAGGCTGTCTGCAGATCGCTCTGGTGAGGACCGCCGCGCCATCCATCAGGGGCAAGAGAGCGGCGGCAGGAAGTTATGTCAGGAAGTTGGTAGTTTAGCGAGGTGGATGGAAGGTGACTCGTCAGGCTCGGCAGCTAGTTGCGTCCGGCGGCTGTCAGAATGCCTGACCTCCCCCTGCTCTCGACATGACAGAGAGGATGGCTGAGTGTCAGCTTAACTGCTCAGCCTGTCATGTCTGTCACGCCCGGCGATACAGGAAGTCATGTTTTCTGAGCGTGCTCGGAGCAGTTGAAGCATTATTTTTTTTATCCTTTCATCCTGGATTCAACTTTTTTTCCCCTCCCATACGGTGCCACGGACCTCAGAGCAGCTTGCTGTCACAAGATGAAGCTTCCTGGCAGGTTTCTCCGCTGCTCGTAAAGGTTTTATTGGAAGTAGATGAGTTTGGACAGAAGGAGATGAGCCAAAGAGCGCGCGTCTTTTTTTCTGAACACTCTAAGCAATCTGTCCGTAAATCTAACACGACCCGTCATACCTACTATCTCCTCCCACAGTTCTCTATGACTTCGGCTTCATTTGACCTCTCGTATGCTTGTTGCCCTTTGTCTCTCAGATGTGTGCTGATGACTTGCTTAAGTTTTGTATTCTGCGTTCATGTCCTTGGGCCTCTTTTGTACATGCCATATGATGAAGAGGAAGTAATGTAGCCCAGGCTCTATCTCTAATTTAAGGTGGACCTGCTCCAAACAGAATTTGCATTCTGTATGAGCTCTATGATGTAACTGAGACAGGATGACCATATTAGGGATGTCATGTACAAAAGTCCCAACCAACTGCTGATAAAGCATGCTCAGCATCAATATACATTTGTGAGTCGCCAAATATGTAAATGCACATTTTTCCTTTGATGTTGATAGAAAATTAATCCATTGAGATGAATTTTCCTAAAGACATCTGTTGCTCTAAATGTGCTGTGTTGAAAAAAAATCTCTGAAGGCTGTGGGACCATTTGGTTTCTACACATTACAGACAAACGTTTCAGGACTGGAAACTAAATCCAAACACGGAGGATAAAAATCTTTTTATGAACAGGAGTTATTGACTTGTGCGTGCATGCCTCATACTCCTGACTCACCGCAGTTACAGGTAATAGCTGTAGCATTGTTGGTACAATTCAATCATTTGCATTTCTTCATTTATTTTCATTTGAGACATTTAGACCCAGAATTTGTCTTTTTTCCCCAGCAGCACTTCACACAAGTGTGCCATATATTTTGGCTTTCAGCAATTCAGAACGAGTCCTCTTTCCTTTATTATGCGTAATGGAGTTTTAATGACGCTATTGGTGAGGTTGGAGGAGAGCAGAATTAAGTGCACACCTGAGGTGTATTGAGTGCTGGTTTACATAACGTATACCAAGGAGGCTTTAACTTCTTAATGAAGAAACATCCATTCATACCGGTGGCATTGTAAAACCTCGCATTAGAAAGTCGATTTTCTCCCCTGTTCTGAAACATTAGCCAGAAACTGAAGGAGTTAACATACGGTGAGACATTAATGTTTTCTACCCCTGCAGGGAAAATAGGAGATCTGCGAGAGATTCCTCCACAAATCACAGCTTCATTTCAACTATTCAGCCAAATATCCCTCTTAACAACTCATTTAGAATACCAACTCCTGAAATCTTATTTTCTTGAAACAAAAAAAGCCACCAGGGCTCAGAAAACAGCCACTTCTAGCACCTATTAAAGTCAGACTTATGAAATATCCAGTCACCGCTTTTCCATTAAGTCAAGCGTACCTGAAGTAAATAGGTGCGGAGGGTAGAGGTGCTAAAGAAAAGAATTTTTATCAAAGTAATATTTCTCCCTTTTCTCCTCTCACTGAACTCCTGTCACATGATTTACAGCAGCCGTTTTCAAAGTCTTTGTGCCCAAAGCACACCAAGCCAGTTTCAAGACACACCTGTATTCATACCTGCACCAAATAATCTGTCATCTGATATGTGAGGGAGAATTGGTCCAACAAAACCATGTGGGTGGCAACCTAAAGAGGAAAAGGAGCTTACTTGGAAGTGTTAAAAACTGTGGTGCCTGGTTCCAAAAGTGAGTCAGTCCCCAAAATATGAAACTTTACAGTAGAAATAAACATCTTTGCAGTTTGGATCCAAAAAATGTGTTGGTAAAGTGGATAGTTTCACAACTCATCCACCTGGAGACACAGAGGCTCACTGCATAACACTCCATTTTGATGGACTCGGACAAAATTTGCTCTCTTTGCTAAGAACCACCATGGCCATTTCATGGACTTAAGTCACTGTTATGTGGCCAGGAGTAGAATTCATTACAGACTACATGCCAGCACCTCAGGACTGCAGCAGTGATGCTTCATTGCCAGATGCACTGAATGACTTCTGTGTATGCTTAAGGTACAAAACAAGGAAACTGTGAGGAAAACCACCCCTCCTCTGGTCAGGGCTAACGTTGGGAAGGCTTGGCATAAAGTTAATCCATAGAAAGCTGCTGGACCAGATAACATACCTGGCTGGGTGCTCTGGGAATGTGCTAACCAGCTGGCAGATGTTCTGCTAGACATCCCTGCCACAGCACAGCAATGGTTCATACCTGCCTTAAAGGCAAAAGAATCATCCTTGTGCCCAAGAAGTCAACTGTGTCTTACCACAGCCATTATCAGCCTACAACACCTATCATCAAGTATTATGAAAGCTGGTCCTGAGGCACATAAAGTCCTGTCTTCTGGAATAAGTAAACCCTTTAGGTGGAGGTACAGAGCAGGTACATCACAGACTTCAGCTTCCCAATCATCAACTGATTGAGAAGCTGAGCATACCGATCATGGACAACTCCCACTGTAACAGTACCCTGCATGGTGTTCAAGGCTCTATGGTCAGGCCACACTTGCTCACCCTGCTGGCACATGACTCTACCGCCACAGAGCTACACAGCTCAAACTACATCATCAAGTTTGAAGATGACAACAGTGGTATGTATGGCTCAGTGACAGTGAAGAGTCTGCATGGATAGAGGAGGTTTAAAAGACAATGGAGATGATTGTTGACTTCAGGAGGAGCTCTGCCAGCCCAATGGGTCTGCTATTGAGACCAAGAGAAAAGTTTCTGAGGGTGAACATGGAAGGTGACCTCAGACAAGCACAACCCTGAAACAGCTCAGCAGCATCTCCACTGAAGGCTGAAAAGGCCAACCTTCATCCTGCTATTCTTACCACCTTTTACCTGAGGACATCTGAGCACATCCTCTGCTCATACATCAGTGTATTGTGTGGGAACTGCAACAAAACTGAACCAAAGTCTCTCCAACAGATTGTAATGACAGCAGAAAGGATCATGTCCTTAAATAGCAGATGTGTCTGCATGAAACACCTGCAGAGCTTTTGTATGTACCTTGCTAGCAGTAGCTGCACCCTCCCATCCAAATATAGTAGCATCCTCAAACGCTACATCCAGATACACAGCATCAACTTTCCTGGATTTCCTTCCCCGGATGATTGAGCATGCATAAAGAGATGGTGGCACAGTATACTAATCCATGTGATCCCACGCCATTAGGCAACCACTGATTTACAGGAAGTTTAAGATAAATAAAAATAGTGATTACAATCACAAGCATGGTGTTATGGGAGCATGGTGAAGGAGTCCTTGATCTTTCTCTTTCTGACTATAAAACTCTTCAGTTCTTAAGCTTTCATTCAACTTAGACACACAGGGCATCATCCAGATTAAAAAGCTCAATATTATTCAGGACTTAACATCCCAGACAGCCTCCAATTTCTTCATCAACTGGGATTTTATTTCCATATCAGACTTCAGGATGTCCCTACTGTGTTTTCCTCCCACCGGTAATTATTTGATTCCACTTTTAGATTTGTTTTTCCTACATATTGCAGAAACATTTGCATAATGGCTCTGCATGAAAACCAGAAAAGTGTTGCATTATACTTACTTATACTTACTACATTAAAGCAACCTTTCTGATGGTTTATTACAAAGGTCATAGGGTACTCAATTTTATTTGAGTTCTGTGCTGTAAAAAGTTTAAGATTTAAGCAGACTTTCTGCATCACATGGACATAAATACTGAACTTTAAATGCAGTTTTTAACCAACAGTATGGATTTTCAGGATGACAGCTGGGGAGAACCACTGACAGTTCTCTATTGTGTGCTTATTATTAGTAACTTATTGTTCCCAAATGTTAGGGTGGCACAGTGGTGCAACATTTAGCAATGTTGCGCAAATGCTTCCATCGCAAATGCTTGAATTTGTTGTTTGAGGAGTTCATAAAAGGTGTTTTATGTGGAAAACTGTTTTCCGTTAAAAAAAAAAAAAGGACATACTTCAGCTACCTGAAAGACCAACTCAACATTATGCTATTATTGCTACCCATTGTTGTCTCTGCACTGTGCGCTGGTAGCATGTTCTTATCTGCGTGTGAAATGCAGTGTGGTTTTGTCAGATGGTTCTGATCTAGACACTTTGAGTCAATGTCTGTATTAGGAGGTTGGAAAGGTGGAGGCAGTGCATCCAAGAGAACTTAGATGGTTGTGTTTTGATACTTTGATAGTTTGGTTTTTCCCCACTTGCTGATTTGTTCCATTTTTCACTCACTGATTGGAATTATGGAAGTAAAACCTACTCAGCTAGGGTTAAGCAATAAAAACATGTTTTTAAGTTTAGGAAAAGGTTGTGGTTAATCTTAAAACAACAGTAAACCTGCTCCTTAACAACTAAGTTGGAAGTAATAGATGTGTCTCCCTCACCATAAAGGATTATACTCTCTGTATAAGTCAGCTATGCTAGTGGCTTTTGGGAAAAATTTGGTTCATTGGCGACAAACTTCTGCAAATGAAAATAATCACATTACATTTTCAGTTTGTTGCAGAAAGATGAACTAAAGAAAGGTTTAGGTTAAAATTAAAAGTCACATTTTTAAATTAGCAACTTGTTTGAGATGTTTTAGATATGAAAACTTTTTAAACATGTATTAATTGATCTATATTATAGCTAAAAGTGATAAGTTAAAACTACATGAACTTGCATCATTTCTCAAAGATTAAAGAGAAGGCACAAAATTATCCCAGTAAAGTCCTCACAGATACACAGTTATATCAGTAAGGATTAGAAAAAGTTGTTAGATACAAGTTGCTATATATAAAGGCCATAAAAATGTCAGGTCCATACTAAAAGAGATGAATAGGGGTAAGTTTAAGTGGTAGGCATAATGGAAAGTCATGCAAGTTTCAATTATATTCCATTGTAGCATTTTCAGAGGCTGCTGTGTGAAGTATTTGGGTTTTGTTCAGTATATCTGATCGTACTTTAACAGCAGTTCAATCAGTACAGACTGCAGGGGCAACATGGAACGTCTTTTCCATCCGTTAAGCTGGTTCTGATGCAGATCCAGTTCTGTCTTCATCAGTTTTGAGGACGAGCCCACATTTCAGCAGGTTAATACCAAACTGTCTTTTCTTTTTTGCTTTTTTTTTTTTTTGCTTTTTGTTTTTTGGAGA
>VUQG01045205.1:4500-32297 GCA_015106755.1 Etia nguti | reverse complement strand
ATAACTTTTTTTGCATTTACAGTTTTGAGGGATATACCTCTGAAATATTTTTTGTAGTATATTGCACTTTTTTGCAATTCATATAGTTACTATGGACTTAATGCATAAATATTATGAAATTTGGGATGCAACGGTTGCATTGACGTATAGCAACTTGAAATGCTCCCAAAAATGACACTACAGCAGGTAAAAATATAAAGATAAGCTCTGACAGACTTGGTTCTATGGTGGGCTTTAAAGGGTTAAGCCTCGATGGGAGTGGATCTGACTGAGAAACTGAGGGACACTGAATGTTCAAAGGGTAGCGGCTGGTCAGTCACAAGGCCTGATTTATTCTCTCTTTACTCTAATGGGACCATCATAAGATTTTATGTTAAATAAGATGAGAAACCAGCCATTTGATGTCTTTTGTATCCAGATGATTTGGCTTCATTTATCATTTTGATTTTTTTTAATGGTTTTTGAGTTCATCAAAAAAAAAAAGATTTATTTTTTTTTCATGTCTGAGCTCAAACTTCATATCCTGAACGGCTGTTATGAGGAGCAAATTAGCTACAGAGACCAAACAGCTTAACGTGTACCATGTTATAGACATAGTTATTGCTGCTCTAAAGTTGCTATGGGGACTGACTCACTTTTGAAGCCTCTAGTGGACATTAGATGAACTGCAGGTTTGACTTGGTAGGAACCATTCTAGGAGGAGTTGGTTAGGATACAACCAGATACTCCACAGAGATGGGAGTCACTGAAGCTTTCGAGTCTTCACTGTTTTTACTGTTGTCTGTTACAATATTAAGGATCTGTTTTATGAGCACTTTCATAATCCATATGCATCGTCTCTCCTGTCTCCTCTACTCTCTTCGCTCCTTCCTCTGCTGGCTGTCAGTCTGACCGAGCATCACGGTTGAAACTGGCTTCCTTCCCTGTGCCAGGGGAATTGATCTGTTTGGTCCCCTGACACTCCCTGTTAGCATTGATTAACCAGTGAGTCACGCTACCTCTGCAAAGACAACGTCTGAAGCTTTCATTTTTTCCCTTAATTATTTAGAGTCACAGCGAGGTGCGCGCTCATCCCAACCTCATACATCATGCAAAATACTCTGACTGACATCCACACTGCTTTCAGGCATTTTTCCTGTAAACCGGGAGTGTTTGTTTTAGTCGTGAGCTCTGGGGCAGGAGGTGCAGTTAGCGTATGCTGTGATGGGAAGCTGAGAGCTGAATTACCACTAATGGCTGTGGCTGAGCGGAGTGAGGGATGATTTTATGGATGAAGTCATGTATTTTTCCTCAGATTTAAAGGTCTCTCTGAGAGGCCCGTTAGCGTTCACGGCTGCATTCACTGGGCTGTTGTGCTCCCATCGTCCAACTCTGGCTCAGTCTATTTGTGCGGTGATAAAACAGCAGAGTGATTAAAATGCTGTGATAAAAGCAGCGAGAACAAGAACGCTGCAGTAGAGGATGTTTATGTGACCACTGAGCATGTCAGAGGAACGGAGATTTATTAATGGCTCAGGTGTGTGTGGAGGAAAGGCTAACCTTTCACTCGCAGATGTTTCACCAATGCTAGAAATTTTTGTCACAGACAGGATTCAGCTTACTGGAATCCTCATGTTTTAGAGTTTTCAAAAATTCAAAGAGGACTCAAAGAGTTTGTCCTGCATTTGTGTCGTGTTGTCAGGATCAGCTCTACGCTGTCACAGAGACTCAGCTCATTAGTCAAATCTGTAATTTGTCAGGATCAGCGGTACTTACCGCGACAATATTTGCATTTTAATGTTGCCTGCACACATGCAAACAGTTTCATGTGAGTCTGATTATGTCAACCCAATGTGCTAATAAAACTGACGGTTGTGAACCTTTCACGGTTTTAGTGGAGAATTTGATGATTTTTGTCTACATAAAGATAAACTGCAAGAGACAAAGAAGCCATAAAGTATATTAAAATATGCAGGAACATTTAAAAGACTCCAGCTGTACTTCAGCACTGCTGAATGATAACCTTACAATGCTAACATGACAGCAATACTGAGGTGAATTGTTGAGGATATGCTGAACTGTTGGTTTTTGCTGCTGTTAGCTGCTGTTAGCTGGCGTTACTGAAACTTTTTTCAAAGTGGCTCTAATTTTATTTCAGACATGTATTTAATTTCCTTTGCACATCATATGAGAGTTTATTCACTGTAAATCAGAGAGTGTGATTTTTTAGGCCTAACATCAGCTAGCATAATGTTAGCTTCTAGCTAGCTATTTAGCCGGTTTGCTGTCAGCCATCTAAGGATGGGAAGGTCGCATGTCTCATCTGAAAATCAATAATTATGAAAATATTGGGAATAAATGAGGATGTTTCTGCATGTTTTCTTCTGTAGAAGTGATGGAGGAGACAGAAGAAGAGGAGGAGGAGAAGGAGATGAAGAAAACAATAGTGAGGAAGATATAATGAAAAATCTTAAATAGCCATATATAGTTTAAAAGAGCTACTTGTGATCTTTAAATTTAAACTAACTTATAACACACTTTGTGGCAGTTTTTAGGTATTTTTAGGTGTTTACATTCAGATTTCCCTTTTCTTTTTTTCTTGAACTGAAGTAATCACCTCCTGACGAATACTGTGACAAATACATCCTGTGCAATAGTGTTTATGTGCAATAAGGTTCTATTTATTATTACTGAATGACTGTGTTCTCCTCTTTTTTTATACTATTCTTTTGTAATTATATTTAAACTTTTTTCTCTTGACACTGCAGGGACTGCACTTAATTTCATTGTACTTGTCATAATGACAATAAAGATATTCTGATTCTGATTCTTCTTCTGATTATTATTTGGACTATAAAAAGTTAAAACAAAGAAATGTAAAATAAAATAACTCAATGAATAAAACACAATGAGGTAAAGTAACAAATAAATACAGGTACGAAGGGATGAGGTGGGAAAGAGTTTCTGTGTTCATCTTTGTGGCAGCGAAGCTGAAACGAGATTTTTTTTTTGCATGTTATAATGGTGGAATTTGTATTTTAACTGGTTTGTGATAGAATGACACAGGCATTAGAGAAAGCATTGCTGCCTGTCCAGTAAATGGTGCACAGGGTGGTCGGTATTATCCATTTGTTGTCCATAGCGACAGTCGTTTGGATGACCTGTGCCTCTGTTGATGTAGGAATCCAAACAGAGAACTGAATGAAACATCAATGACCAAGCAGAACTCCCTGGGCAACAGCTGGCAGTTCAATATTCAGGCCACAGAAAGATTTCTTCACAGCAACATTTTGTGGATTCCACCTCTTTGAATTACCAATCTGTGCAACCCCTCCATATTTGTTCTTACCGGACATTTTATGAGATTTCGCCAAAGGGAAAGGTACAATAGTCTTGAATTTCCCTCATTTGCACATAATCTGTCCAGAGACTTTCTAAAGTCTTTGGGGATGATTTCTTAACCTTTCTCAGCTTAATAAGTCGCAAAAACTGAAGTTCTCAGAAGCCTTATTGTTAAGCTTTCATAGATCCATAATACTTAAGACAGTGCCATGTCTCATTCCACTGACTGAAAACAGCTGGCCTATCTTTAAATTACCTGCAAATCCTAGAGTTTTACATACTTTTACCCTTCATAAATGTTGGACTGTTTTCCTCTATAATTAACAAAGGCAGTATAATCTTTTTGTTCTAGTTGTTCGACTGGATCCTCCATATGTAAGACTTGTACATAAATCTGCAGAGTTTTACACCACACTCTTACAGAAACATAGAAAACTCTTAAGACTTCACAAACTTTGGACCACCACACATCTGAAAACTCTGCATGACCTGCTGTTGTTTGCTGCTGGAATATTTCTAAGAAACTGTCCTGAGTTGCCAGAGGCCTCTTGTTGCCTCTCGTCTCAGAACATCTTCCTGCTTCCAGCAGCGTCTCAGAGAGCGCAGTCAAACTTTCATGTGAAGCCTAGGGGACGGAGCTGGAGCACGAGCCGCCCTTCCTCATTTAATTGGCGCCTCTATCTGCTTGTTAGTTCACAACACTTTAATTTGACAGCGGCGTTAAGGATCGGCCCCTCTGTACTAGAGGAAAACTTGATAATGCTGTCAGTAACTAATTAGCGGTTATGGCATCTGTCAGGAAATTGTGTGTAGGGGCAATTAAAAATGATGCACTATTAGTTTTCGCCAACCTCACTGACCCAGTTAGCGTGGGCGTTTGGGGTGGGTGGGGCAAAGCGGGCACGCACAGGAGCTCTTCGAGGTTATTTCTGGAACAATCGTTTTCTGGGTTGCTTTGACTTTACGTTTGATGTTTTTATTTCCTCGTGCTCAGACATATCATTTACCGAAGATTCATGCAGCACGCTCTCATCAGAGGCCAACCTTCAGTATACTGCGTGCTGTCAGGAGCTTTGCTTCTGCTGACTCTGCGAGCTGCTCCCAGCACCTACAGAAATAATAAATGTCAGACTTTTAAGGTTTCTGTCCACATGCGGCTGAAAACGGGAAGTCGGTCCAACAAACCACCGTAGAATCCAGCGACGAGTTCTCAAATCCGACCGACAAGCAAAAGCAACAGTGGATCATCGGCCCGAGGGTGGAGATGCTGTAGTCGGACCCTCTTACCGGCAGTTTAATAATCAATAGCAAGTGACCTCACCTTGATTTGGACAGCTATGATCCCACAGGATGAATTCTAATGATTTTAGAGAACTAAAGGGCAGTGCCACCATCAGAGCAGCACAAATAAAAATTGGACAATGTGGATTTTTTTAGAGAACGATTGGTAAATTGAGATTTCAGTGAGCCTGTGACCTCTACTGGCGCTTTCATGTAGAAATATTAATGTAAGGATCTTAGTGATTCTGAGTGGCTCCTGAGATTAGCATAGATCTCACCTTTGATGTGTATATCAATGTCCCCAGATGAGGATTTCTAATGATTTTTTTTTTATTCTTCAGCATTACAAATCAGGCTATAAGTTCTATTGCTATCCTCATGGGATAAAGCAGTTTGATGTCACTCACCTTTCTTTTAGACCTGCCATCAGTTTCATCTTAATAACTTTAGCTTTAATCGTGTTTGGTACGCATGCATTTTAGTTCAATGTAAAATATGCTGAGAATATTGGATATGCAGTGATGTATCCAGCGATGCGCCATCATCACATCAAAACACCAGCAAAAAATATGCCATTCTTAGAAGCTAACCACATTAGCAACAATGCTAACAGCACTATCACACTAGGGATGTGTTTTAAGTTTATAGGCAAGCCAACATGCTACTTATGGTGCCAGAGTATACGGCAGCATACAAGTGCACGTGATCCATCCATTCTCTTCTGCTTATCCTTATCAGGGTCGCAGGGGGCTGGAGCATATCCCAGCTGTCGTAGGGCGAGAGGCAGGGTACACAGGGCTCTATCGCAGAGCTAACACAGAGAGACAGGTTAACTGTTTCTAAATTGCCCATAGGTGTGAATGTGAGTGCGACTGATTTTCTAACCCTACAAACTGCGTGTCTTTAGACTGTGAGAGTGGACATGCAAACTCCACACCGATAGGCCCAGGCCAGCTGGTGGATTTGAACTCAGAACCTTCTTATATATCAGATATCTAAAGTCTGAAATAGCATCTCTGTTCTTTGAAATGTCATCAGTTCATCTTTTAGTTGTATTAATGAAGTTCACGCATTCATTTCATCTGGACCTAGCATTAAACCTGGTATTTTTGTTCTCTGTAGTAAGCTCCACTAGCATCAAATTCACCTCAGTCAACCAACACTTCAGCACAGTCCAACAAACAGTCTTGTTGCCTCCAGTTTAAAGATTGAGTTTCTCCCAGAAGGTACCTCTGATTTCCGAGTGCTGCTTTAGCTTGAGGAACCATGTTGGCGTGAGCCAGCTTCTACAAACGTGCAGAAGGCTGCCATAAGATGGGGAGCTTTTACAATACTACTAATGACTGGTGACTCCTGCGCCTTGGTGATTGGCTGTGGTTTGCACCGCACTAGAATGTGACCAATCTCCTCGCTGTAAATCAGAGCCTTTGGTGTATCACATTCTCATAATTCGCTCCATCCAGCAACTCTGGGATGGATCAGTGTGTTTAGAGAACTAATTCCAATTTATTTCAAATTCAAACTGACTAAAAAAATCAGAGAATTTAAACCCCAGACTGAAGAGTATTTAAACCAGTCTACATGATGTTGTTGAAGTAGAATTTCCTCGCATTACTCTCTGAAACATCATTTGAAAAACTCCAACTGTTACTTAATATTGTTTGAGACCATGAAGAGGACTTTAATTCCAGAACCTGAAAGCTTAAAGTAACACCTCCCACTTCACAACTCCATCAAAACCCAGAGTGTGTCTCATGTTTTATTTCCTGGTGTGTGGAGAGCATTATCGCCTCACGGAGCTGCCAGCGTAGCTGCAAGAACTAAACTCTGATACTTGATCATTAAAAACAATTAAAAGAATCCTGAGAATTGCCTTCCTAAAAGCTCATCATAGCTGTATGAGTCCTGTTTTCCTGTCAGTGTTTAGTCATGTGATTCCTTCTCTGCTGACAGCCATCTTCTGTCGGCCCCTCCTCCCTTCACTTGCTCGGGCTTTTGTTTGTTTGTTTGTTTGCTAATTACTTTTTTTGACACCTGTGCCAACTCTGCACTGGTGTGAAAAAGCAGCTCTGCACATGCCTGACACTCAGCTGCACTCAGGCACACACACACACACCCTGCCTTCCACTCGCACTGTATCTTTAATACACAGACACAGATCCCCTTGTGTGCAATTACCTCTTCTTTACCTGCACGCCTTCAAAAACAGCTAGCGTGCAGAGTGTGGCAAACAGTAAACAAAACACACAAACACATGCATATGTTTATATATTTATATGGAACTTAAATCCCTCAGCTGTTGGATGGCACGGTGTTGGCAGCGTTGGAGATATACAGTCTGTAGGTTTCTCTAGCGAAGTGACCCACCCATCCATAAAGCAGCCCGTCATAACACATGCCAGCTTATCACAGAGAAGCCACACTGCTGTCAATAAAACTGGTGTCTGTGCAAGACTTCAGACAAGCGGTGTCACATGACACGTCAGGTGCCTCCCCACCGAGCCCAGCTGTGACAGATGGGTACGACATGTGTTTTTGGAAGCAGAAGAAAAGTAAAAAAAATAAACAAAGAAAAAAAATCCCTGCTGGTTGTTTTTAGGCAGTGGCGTCCCCGGCGGGCTCCTCCCTTTCCTTCTCTTCTCTCCTCCTGCAGCCAGCTGAGTGATGAGCTCACCAGCGTCGCAGATGGAAGCGTGCATGAGAGCAGGTTACAGGGAAGATGTGGTGATCTGAGGAGGGACTGTGCCTGTGTGACTACTTGAGTTGATTCAGCTGCCTCTCTGCAAAGTGGTGCCTTCAGGGACTGTCAGCCCGGCTGGATATGATAATTCATAATCATCCAGGTCTCACAGCAGCAGCATATTATCCTGGGATTGGTGGCGGTAAGTGTTGTAGCAGCAGGTAGCGCTGAGAACCGAGGTGAGGTAACACTGACCTGTGCAGAGCTGAACTGCTTCAAAATCCAATTCTTTTGTTCAACTTTTATCATAATGAAAAGCTACGTTTTCAAACTCCAGAGTACATTTGACTAAAAACATTGCAAAACAACATTAAGTATCCAAGAAAAATAAGTTTTTACATTTTTAAAATTGTTACCAGTAAATTAAAAACTGAGTGATGTGAAATGTACTCACATTAAGATCCATTATATTGAGCTCTTATAATTTTCAGGCTCATATTAGAAGAAGCAAAGTTCAAAAACACTGAATCAAAACTGAGATTTGAAGCAGACCTGGCGCTCTGACCTCAAACCTCATTAACCGGATTAGCAAATACTCCCCATGTACACTACACTGAGCTCTTTTACACTTTGTTTTCTGCTTTTCTTCATTTTTAAGTCCAGTTTGATCAGCACTTCATTCAGAATGAACCACAACAGTAGACAAAAATGCCGAAGCCTCGAGTCTTGTTTGTCAGGTCAAAATAGCTACAAACCTGACTGTGAAACTGAGGAACATTCGTGCTGTAAACCTGTCAATCACAAAGTGAATCATCCTTTTTCACCTTCAAAGGGGACTATTTATAAAATGAGCATCACATATTACTTAATAAAACCTGAAAATAGAAACTGAGAGCATAAAATCATCAGGAATGTGTTTAACAAGGTAAGTATAGTTAAGAAAACTAAAGTTTTTTTTATATGATGCTTTTTAAGATAAGAACCTGACACAAAGTGCAAAGCAAAGGTATTAAAACTGGTCAGAAGGTCAGAAATTAAGAGACCAGCTGCCTCATTCTCTTTTTACAGTCTGAATTTTGTGCAAATTGGAGGAGTCGCCCCCTGCTGGCCATTAGAAAAACATGCAATTCCACAAAAACTGCATCCACCTTTTAGATACAGTCTGTGGTGTCTAATCAGTGAGTCCAGCAACCCCAAATTCACTAAAGACATGACCAGACACAGGAAGTGGAATCACGTGGGCACCTTTCTGTTAATGCTGCATGTTTTCCGGGATGCTCATTCAGACATGAAACCGACACTTTTGGACGCTGTCAGATTAACAATGATGAATGAATGTCTGAGAACGGCTTTGGTTTTACTATAATATGTTAGAGGCTAAGAGACATGTTTCCATGGTAACAGTCAGTGACAGCCGCTGACCAGTGGTGCCAAAATGACAAGAAGAGGCTCATAATTTGGCTAATAATGTTGTAAAGGATATTTTAGAAGTGAGAAAGGACGTACAGTACTGACCTCAGCAGCTCAGTTCAGCACAGACAACATGAAACCTCTGTGCATCTCTTCCTTATAGAGTTAAAGGAGATTTGTTATGCTTTTATACATTTGGATGCTCATATATGGCCAAAGTTTCAAATGATAAGGCTTCGCAGTAGTTTAAATGCTCTGTTTCACTTTTTTGTGAGTGCCTCAGAGTGATCATCTCGGACCAGCTTCTGATGGAGCAGCAAACGCTTTCTTTTCTGAGGTCGTAAATGTGGCCTAGCAACAGAAAATGTGTATTGGTGCACAGAAGGATTAAAATAAAGATCAGCTACACTGAGGATGTGACCCTTCAGAGGCTCAATGAGGAAACAGAGGTGACTGTAGCTGATAACCTCCAGGCCACGACAGGAAGTCTTTTTCCAGGAACAGAAAACGACGGGGACTGATTTAAAAAAAAAGCCTGGCTGACCGAGATGAAGTTGCCTGGGGACAGAGTGGAAGAGAAAGAGAGATGAAGGGAGGGCAAGTGAGATACATTTATATTATGTGATTAAAGGGAAGGGGAGGCTGGTCACCCGGCGACAGACACAGTGATGTAGTGGGAGTTGAGCGGCGGCTCTATACTCTCTAATTGACCCCGGTTAGGATCCACACACCCCTTCCCTGGCTCACAAAGAGCGCCTAATTGCTGCAGCTGATTGGGTCCTGATAGAATTACGTCTGTCAGTGAAGGTCATTAGGCTCAGATTCATCTTCCATCTCGGGGATGAGCAAAGCCACCCTCCTTATTCCACAGGCTGTCTTAACGAGCTCACCGCGGGCTCTTTTATCAGGGAGAAAATCCCAGATAAAGCAAGAAGCTGTCCAGCTCGTGTGTGTCTATGCGTGTGTGTGTGTGTGTTGTAGCGTGTTGTCTGCCTGTGATCGCAGATACACGGATCAATATTTGTGAGCGTGAACAACTTTGGTTCCCCCCCCGAGGTGGATTGATACCGAGCGGTGACGGAGGCTTTAATCTGGGAAGTCGAGCTGAAGCTTCATGCAGCTGGGAGCAGGAAGTGGACCTCTCAGATGACTATAGGGTCTCGCCCAACCTCCCACGTTTCCTCGTCTGTGAACAATAACAGAGTGGCAGTCGTGTGCTGCGTGAGAAGGAAGCAGAGCAAACTGCAGTCGATATCAACTGTTGCAGACGCTCAGCTGTCAAAATGAGTTCATCCAAGAATAATAGTGAACAACAAAAATGTATCAGACAAAAATCTTCAGAGCAACATTCAGATTAAGGGGGTTGGTGGATTGATTCTGGTGTAGAGCGGCATCTTCCCCAAATGCAATGAAAGACTCAAGTTCAAGTCATAACCTAACTGACCTAATTGAGCCATGCTGGTGGAAAAATCTGCTAATGTATAAAGGCTATTTATTTGCAAGCGTTTTAAGAGTAAAAAAGATATTTTTAAAAAATAGTTTGAAACAGTATGAAAGATTCTCAGGCCCAGACCGATTTAACAATTCAAACTAAACTGAGGGGTACAGTTTCTCTCCAGTGCATTCTTTCTGCTCCAGTTAACGTTTGTAATTGTGCACAAACACGCACAGCTCCTATGATCACTGTCAGATACTACTGAGAAGACAAAAGCCGGTAACAGGATGTCTGAAACCTGCTGATCCCTCACAGCTCTGAACAAGGTCGGACAATCTGCCCGAGTTTGTGTGAAGTGGGGAGATGAGAAAACACACACACACACCCACCCACACACACACACACACACACACACACACACACACACAAAAGGAATAAGAGAAATACAGCGTATGATGGATTTAGTTCTCAGCAGGAGCACCGGAACATTGATGATGTCCATCGTTGTTGGCGTGTCCGATTTTCAGGATTTACTGCGTTAAAATCTCAGAGAGAGAGCGAGATAGAGACACGATGAGTCAACGGCAGTTTGAAGTTCATGACTTCAAAACCGAGCTGTCAGAGCTGCCAGGGCCAAACTTCTTCACTTCTGCATTTTACAACAGCTTCAGCAAAATGCAAATAACTCATTTAGATGAGGAAGTCACAAACCAAACCCAAACCTCCTCATTATGTTTTTAATCATTCATGTTTCTAAAAATTCAGCCTCTCAAGATTCCCGTCATATGCGATTGGTGAACGTATAAATGTGACACTAACAGTGTTGGGGAAAAATATGTACAATTTAAATTCAAATGTAAAAATATGTGTAACTATTACATTAAAACGTTCTGATTAAAATGATGGTCAGTACAAAGTGGTGACATTTGAAAAATGACTTACACAGAAGACAACATTCATCCCGGTGCTTTGCATCTACTTGCTTTATTTAGAGCTGTCTCCACATTTACCCCACCTCTCATCTGCCAGTCGCACCGCTCTATGCCGTGCCATGTGACCAGCTGACCACGGTGGGGAAATTACTTTGACTTTTGCTTGAAATAATCAATGTCTGAGGAAGTAAGTTCATTGAAATGAAATAAAGCACCCCGTGCTTCCAAATGTTACATATTTGTGTCTAGGACTTACAGCGAGTAAAGGATATTGAATTAAATTAACTGTTCGGTAGCTAACAGCTTTGACAGTAATCAGTACTGAGTGCTGCTCTGATGGGTCAAACTTACGTTTACATTTTCAGCTTTTCTGCACTGCTTAAAATGATTAAAACATCACTGAATTTGATAAGTTATGGCATTTTAACAGGGCAGCTTTGCACGAGACACCCATCCTTCAGTTTCTCAGCTATACTTGTTTGGCCCATCACGATCTTTATAAAGGCCAAAAATAATTTCTGAAAATTGGACTGCTATGAGTCGGATTTGATCAAAACTCAGTCCAAAGTGGCCCTCTTTTTTCTGATCACAAGGATGTGATCACATCCCTGCAAAAAACTAATTAAAAACAATATTTTGAGAAAGGTCTCAACAACTTTAAAAAACCCAAAGACACTTGTTTCACTTTTCACACAAATCCCAAAGTTGTTGAGACATCTGGCAAAAATTTCATTCGGTCAGCATCTTAACAAAGAGTTCTTGAGTCAACACGAGACTTCTGCTCAAACAAAACATCCATCCAACTTCTTCACCACATCTCCATTCCAGAAGTCTGGAACTTTCCCCAGGTGAAAGAACAGGTACAGCCTTACCAGGTCACCAGTCCATCACACTGCTACCAGAGAAGCATTTACACTCACATTCACAATTATGTTCACTTTAAAATCACTTATTAACTTGACATGCATGTTTCCGTCATGTGGGAGGAAGCTGGGCTACCCAGGGAAACCCTCACAGGCACAGGGAGAACTTGCACACTCAACAGCGGTGCTAATCACTGCACCTCCATGCTTAAATAAAATCTAATTCATGAGAAATAAAAATAACAAACAACAAAGAGGACTGATGTGAGGTGGAGTGTAAGAGAGACTGGGATGGCTTTCATAGCCTGGAAAGCGCACCTGATCAACTTCCATTATCAGCCAGGTACCATCAAGAGTAGTCCAGGACCACCATGGGAGAGGGAGGATTAGGAGATGGAGAGTACAAATAGACTAAACTGTGTTCTTAGTGGTGTCTATATGGTTTTATTTAAATCCATCCATCCTCTTCAGGGTCGCAGGAGCCTATCACAGCCTTCTTGGGACGAGAGGCAGGGTACACCCTGGACAGGTCACCAGTCTGTCGCAGGGCTAAGAGACAGACAACCATTCGCACTCACTTTCACACCTATGGCCAATTTAGAGTTATCAATTAACCTAGCCCCACTAACTGCATGTCTTTGGATTGTGGGAGGAAGCCGGAGTACCCGGAGAGAACCCACGCAAACACGGGGAGAACATGCAAACTCCACATAGAAAGACCCCACTGCTGTGAGGTAACAGTGCTGACCACCATGCCACCGTGTGATTTTGTTTAAACCGTGTTAATAATAATAATGTCCTATATGCACTGTTTGCACTGTACAAACATTAACACACAGGAGGAAACAGACTTCGACTTTCATTTACTGTTATGCATCTTGGAAACTTGTTTTCCTTCTCATTAACAAACAGTTCTTTGCTTTTGCAGTGTGTGTTTTTGTTTTTGGGGCTGATGCGAGCAGAAGACCGCCGCCGCTGTTCTGCTGCAGCAGAGAGAACGGAGGCCCAAGCCGCCGGCTGCTCGTTGCTCTTCAGTACATTAAAGCCCTTTTGCTGTCCATTAGTGCACCTCTGTCACGTTTAAGAGCCGGAGGTGGGAGTTGCGCATTAACTGAAAGCTAAAACGAATGATATAGATGTGCAGAATTTAACCCCTGACCTGTGCTAGGGCGCCCACGCTGCCCAGCAGAGCCGCTGCCCCTGCGCTAACACTCGGGGAGGAACACGGAGTAATCAAAACAAATGAGTCAGTGAGCGGAGAGGAAACCGGTGCCGTGAGCAGATTTCTAATGACGACTAATATTAGCATAACCTAATATGCTTGTTGATCAAGGGTAAACTTTTGGGGGAGGACATGTTAGGTGCAGAATAAACAAAAGCAGCTGCTGCCAAGGCTCCAGCAGCCTTCAGAGGGAGGAGGAAGACGCCGAGGCCATTCTTAATGTGGGCTGAGCCTGCTGCATGGATATGAGGCAATCTGTCGGCTCCACGCACGCTTATCAACTTCAGTTTTATTTCGGCAGAGTTCTCAGAGGCTCCAATTAAATTCATGTGGAAAGGGAGCAGTTTGAACAATTGCATTAATATATTTATTTTTTCCCTTTCACCATAAAAACATTTCTTTTGTTTCTTTTCTCCTTCCTGTTTTGCTAATTGCACAAACCTCCTCTGTGCTTTCGTTACAAGGCCGCAGCTGCAGACCTGCCGTGCTTTACCCGTAAATATTATATGAAGACTTAAGTAACAATTGTTGTTCTTTTCCCATCAACTATTCATGCTCGCTAAGTTAGGTGCACCACGGGAGACGAGTGTGGGAGGAACCCTCGCTGCTAACCTGTGTGCAATGCATTTTGGAGAAGGCAAAAGCGAGCCCTGCAAAAATAAAGAGTTCATTTTAACGAGTTAATTCTGTCTTATATTCAGCCTTCAAAACATATTCTTCATAGCAGCAGTGAGTCCCCCAGTGGATTCAGCTTCACACATTCATGCCGTGTAGCCTGAAGATCTCAAAGTTTCCAAAGATAGCAAAAATGTCAGCCTCAATTTTAAGGAAATGTGTTTACAATTATGCGGAAGACTAAAATATTCCAACTTGATGACATGGTGAAAAATGTGGCATGAGGTTTAGACTGCATCTACAAAGTGCTGCGACATGCTGTATAATAACGCTCTAAATACACGAGTGTAAGCTGAAAATTTGTATCACAGTTCTGTAAAGAAAGAACGCCTGGCAATGAGAGGCAAGGACGTGTGGACACAGGCGACCACATACTTGTTCAATGCAAACTACACATTATGGGCTCGATACGAGCCAGAGTGCAAAGACGTGGATGCTTTGATGCTGCAATACATAGTTTCATCCTACAAGCCAAGTCTTTTTGCAACAGTCACCGTTGCCATCTTGGTTTTTTGAAACCTGGCAGATCTAAGTGTTCAAGCTCATCAATCAAGGAAGCAAAATGGTTGTTTGCTTGTGGACTTCCAAACAACATCTTTTTTCTAGTCACCATCTGCTGGCCATTAGAAAAAAAATGCAAGTTTGAGGGATTTACACATTGGCTTCACTACTGCATCTTTTATATACAGTCTATGTTCCAGAGGTAAGCTAACCAGCTAAACTCTGTGGGACGTATAAACGTCTCACTCTCACAACTCTGAACACCATCATTTGTTCGCACTCCTGAGATCATATAGGTTGTGAAGGATCCCGCCTTTAGTCTGCTGTGCTTATTACCTAGAATACAGTTAAATTCGATGCGCCACTTTTTCTTTTCCAGCAAAGATGTTGCATAGTGTCATCTTTGCTTTTCTTTGCTTAATATTGTCTTTGTGTTAGAAACAGCAGTAGATCCCAGATTTTGTCTAAATTTACAGACAAGACCTTTGATAAGCATCTTCTTGCCTGCCTGAATGCTTCGTCTTTCGCACCCCACCGACCAAAAATCAACAAATGTAAATATCAGAATTTAGGTGAAGTTATGTCATAGTAGTTCTATAAATATGTGAACACTATGTGAATACTTTTCACACGTATTATTTTTAAACCATACACTACATTCAGTACACTATTCAGTGCTTGAAGTGAAGTCTGTAGGACCCTCCGTGGACCCTACAGACTGGACGCGTGGACTCATGTAAAAACAGCTGAAATCAGCAGAATGGACCTCCTTAAATATACATATTTGTATTATTGGACTTTAAATGATTCACAATTGACAATTATCCTTATTTGTCTTATTCTATTCGATTCTAATTCAGCTTTATTTATATAGCGCCAAATCACAACAACAGTCGCCTCAAGGCGCTTTATATTGTAAGGCAGACCCTACAATAATACATACAGATAGAAACCCAACAATCACATGACCCCCTACGAGCAAGCACTTTGGCGACAGTGGGAAGGAAAAACTCCCTTTTAACAGGAAGAAACCTCCAGCAGAATTCTGGGCCCCAATGCAGCTCCCCATCCAACTTTGCTCTGATTGGCTTCCCCTCACAAACAAACAGCTTGTGTGCCTGAGATGACCATCTAAGGACATCTCTCTACAACGTCACAAAAATACAAGTGTAGAAACAAAACAGCCTAAAAAACTGTGAAACACAGTCCTCGGGGGTATTTGTACATACACCGACCTCATTATTAAATACAGCAACTTGTGAATTTCTTATTGTATTAGGGTAAAACAACAAACTGGATATTTGGCCAAGCTCTGTATTATTTTCTTGTTCTTTTTAATATTATTGCAGTGTAAATGCAAAGAGCAACAGCAGAGGCACCATTAGTCTCTCTCAGCGTAACACACATACTCATGCACAAGAAAATACCAACCCCCAAATCTCACTGAACCACAGTGGAGCCTCGGAGAGTCTAATAAGTCAAACTGCAGGCTGAGCAGGCAGCGCATGAATACCAAATGCAGTCTAATTGATTACCTAATTTATGCAATAACCAGTATTTTTTTAATTATAGTTATTTATTGCCCAAATGTTTACGGGGCTCGGCTGATTCATGGGCAGCACGTCGAGCCACGGGTCAGACTCGGTGGACCCTGTTTATAAAACTGACAGCAAAATTATCACAGCTCCACTTCATCATCGCCGCTGCTGCCATAGCTGGAAACTAAAAACCAGCTCGTGTGCTCGGGAAGAAGCAGAGCATCACCCAGGATCTGAATGTAATTATCACTGAATCACATAACATTTGCTCTTATGTAACATCCTCAGTATCATCAGCAGTGAGAGCTCCTTCACTTGTGTCGCTGCACGTTTAAGCCCTACAGACAATTCTTTCCCTCGGCGCATTTTCCGAGGAATGCGACGTCGTCAAACATGTTTTTTTGGTTTGATCTAATTTTAGTTAACTCTAAATATCTACCTGTGGTGGCTCAAAACCTGCTGCGGATGGCTGATGCAGCACAGTGAATTTGGCTGGGTTTATTTTTATCACAGTGACCTTATCACTGCGGTAATCCAGCTGAAGTGTGAATCATTTTGAAAAGCTCCAGCAGCCACTGATAGGTGCAAAGATGACAAAATGATTCTGTAAAATCTTCCTGTCCTGAAACATTTTTTTGTTGTTTATTCAGGCTTCTCAGAAGTTGAGCCTAAAACAGAATGGCCCCCACTGAAGTCTCTGAGGTCATTTAAATGTCAAATTTTCATGGCCAGATAACGGAGTTGGACCATCTCCAAAACAGCAATGCTTCTGTGATGAAGAACTAATGACAGCAGTCCAAGGCGAGGCAAGTCATGAACCAGCGACATGGTGCGGGGGAGATGTTCTGGCACAAGCCGGATATGCGACAGCTCATAACTTATGAGATCTTCTGAGGTCTTTGTGTCCGATTCCATAAAGTCTGTGTCTCATTGTGTCATTTAGGTGTGACGCAAAGGACCAACAGCTTAAAAGGCAGGGGTGGCTAATCAGCATAATACATTATATTATTGTCTTGTTCATCTCACAGTTATAATAAGTTTTATATTTTCTAATTAGGTTTTATTTTTTATTTCATTTTCTTGAATAATCAGGCCCCATCTTATCTTACAGACCTCATAGTACCATACAACCCCCACACAGCACTTTGCTCTCAGACAGCTGGTTTACTTGTGGTTCCGAGGATATTTCAGCCTTCGGCTTTCAGGCTAAGATGCACACATAGGTCATGTTCACATATGGCTTCTTATTTCATGCCCGTTTTTAATGCAGTGCCACTTGAGGGCCTGAACATCATAGCCTTTGTCCCTTGCACACAGATTTCTCCAGAGTATCTGAATCTCATAAACCCACTTTATTTTGAAATTGTTCCATATTTTTTAGATATGTTTTTTTGCAGAGTGGTGAACGTCTGCCCATCTTTACTTCTAAGACACCGTCCCTCTCTAAGATGCTCTTTTTATACTCAGTCATGTTACTGACCTGCTGTCAGTTAACCCAATTAGTCGACAAATGTCCCTCCAGCTCTTTTTTAGTGCTATTTACTTTTCCTGCCTTTACTTGCCTCGTGCCAACTTTTTTGAGACATGTTGCTGTCATCAAATTCAAAATGAGCTCATATTAATGTCACATTGTGTATTAAAGCATGGGTTTATGAGATTAGCAAATCCTTGCATCCTGTTTTTAGTTCAATTTTATCCAACATCTCAAGTTTTTTGAATTAAACTTGTACTCAGAATTCATATTTTCCCCCATTACATGGAGAAAAAGTACACATTTAGAAGCTACAGGGGGTTGGTGGTGCAGCAAATCACTGTGACACTCATGCCAGACACCCAATTTCCACATTTTCACACTTCATGTTTATTGTTATTTAATTGTTTATTTGTGATTTATTTATGAAATACAGAACTTGGTTGAGTTTCGGCCATAAAACCAGGATTATGATATGAAACTACTACTATTACTATAAAAACAAATACCAGACAGAATGGTTGGGTTGCCATGGTGACATGTCCCTGTTTTAACTGGACAAAATACCAATAGCACGCATGAAGATACTTCATATTACAGAGTCATGTACAAAATCTATTAAAAATAAAACCTCCTGCTTTTTAATACACGACTATAATCTGGGAAAGGATATTTGTGTCTGTTAACAAGAAATAATTAAGGTGGAGCCAGTGAGGAAGAAGTTTAAAACACTGTGCGTTTACAACAGTTGTTTTCTTTGTCAACAAAGTCAGACACAGAAACGAGCCGTGACGCGCGGCCTCGGAGGTGGGGGATGTTTACTTCAGCCAAACTGACTAGCGGGGGAGCTGGGTAATAACTGCCTGGCGTCACAGCGTGCTGCCAGATGCTGTAAATGCAGAACTCTTGTACCAGCTTTAAACATGGAGCGATGCTGCCGAGTGACAGCGAGACGCTGGATGAGCTCAAGATTGACTTGACATGACAGGAAGTTATCTAAATCCGGCCAGGACTTGTGGATAATGTGATGGATTTCTTTAAGGCACAATGAATGAAAAGGGAAAAAAAAGATGTCACTGCACTGCTGCCATTGTTCAATTCTGAGAAAAACCTCAAGGAGATGAAGACCTGCCGTCTCTGGTGACCTCTGACCTCCTACTGAAGAGAAAAAAACTGATTTGGAGTTCAGTTACAGCTGCCACTTTCAATTTGAAGCCTCCTTTCTCTTTTCCTCTGCCTTCCCAGAATGCTGTTCTGCATGTTGATGCCGCCTAGGCCTCCCTGCGAGCTTCTTCGTCTATGTGTCCTTTTCTTCCTTAATGTCAGTGTGTAGCTGTTTTTATATGAGCAGCTGCAGCTGATCAGAGCTGACAGACTGCTTGATTTAATGAACAGCTTTTAGCATCCAGGCCTTTGATTAAAATCAGAATCGGGAAACTGAGCACATTTAAAGTCCACCTAAAATTACAAAAGTCGTCTCTTTTTAAGTCATAAATCATGTCAAAGTGATTTTTGGTGTATTATTAAATCTTTAAACCACTGAAATTAGAAAAAGAAAAATCAGCAGAAAGCTTCCTTTAGCCCCTGAGTGGGCAGACGGGTGCACATGATTGACACCTTAGTTGCTAGAGGACAAAACCTCTTTCTTCCCTTCTTCTTTTTGGCTGCTTCCTTTAGGAGTCACCACAGCAGATCATCTGCTTCCATCTTACACTGTCCCTCTCCCTTCACACTAACCCTCTGCATGTCCTCCCTCCATCTTCTCTGAGGTCTTCCTCTTTAACTCCTACCCAGCAGCTCAAATATATTCACTATCCCTCCTCTGCACATCATCAGATCAAATCATCTCAGCCTCTCTAACTTTATCTCCAAACTGCTCAGCCTGAGCTGTCAGTCAGTCAAAGTCCACTGCTAAAAAACCTAACAAGGAGATCATCAGATCTCTCACATTTGATAGGATTATTCAAAAGTGGCAGTGGTTAGAAGAATATATATATACCAACCAAGCCTACCTCAGGATTGAGCTGTTACCTGTAACTTGGCTGCAGTTTGTCTATGTAGGTTTGTCATCATGTTTTTTGTCTTGCTTGTTGCAGTGTTAAATACCAGAATACAACCAGCTGGCCCGTAGTGTTGTGTAACCTTCTGCAAGACACACACATGAAGTACTTTCATCGGTGTAGATGAATGTGCATTTATATCTTAGTTGGCAATTACTCACAAACCTTTATGTACCTGTCTGAGAGTGAATGCAGTCAGTCTGTGTTGGAGTTTGAGTCCCCCACCCCTCCGATGACCTGTGCAATCACCTTGCAGTTGGGAAAGTTGTTTCTGAAAAAGAAGACCCTTTCAGCATGATTGAAAGTGGGTGTGACATGTTCCAAAGTAGTGCATTACTGTAATACGGTACGTTTTTCAGTGATGCAGTAATGTAAAGCATTACTGTACTAACACACAATTTATACATACACGGGGAGGAGAATGATGGAGTGACCTACAACTTTTGAAGAGTCAAGGTTTTCATATTATTTTTACTTTTACTGCACAAACAGACAGGAGCACGGTGGTAAAGTGCTGACAGCATGTCAACACACAGAACCCAGAGTGACGTTAAAGCTGAGTGAAGGCTGACCGCAGCCCAGCAGCCCCAGCCTGATTTTCAGCAGGTAACAAAGGCAGTGATGAGCAGCTAGGCTTGCAGCATTATAGCCTCCATTTCTTCCTGTTTTTGTTTCTACAGTAGAATCACTGTGGCGATGGCTTTGAAGTCTCTTTGGGCTGGTTTTCATCTTTGCTTTGTGTTGTCGGTTTTGTATGTGCGTGCTCATTAGGACGGGGATTTGTGTGAAGCCCGAGGTTTAAACTGTTAACGGGTAATTATGTGACAGTGCATTTCAGGACATGTTACATAATAATGACAACATAATGCAACAAGTAGTGTAACAAATTACTTTCTCTGGAGAGTAATTAAGTAAAGTAACGCATTACCAGTGATTTATTCTACTTGGTTTTCCTCTCTTTGTCACAACATGATGACGATTAGTAAAGCCAAAACTAGTGTGTGGCTACAGCTGAGGCTCACATAACAAGCTGAAACTTATCGGCAGTGCCAGCTTTTAGACAAACATGTTTGAAATCAGCACATTCAATATTAAGATAAAAGATTTTATGACAAAAAACGACATTTAATGGAGTGTAATAAATGACTTCTGTAGTTTAGTAGTTTATGCTTGTTCAGTCAGATCATATTTTTGTATTCAGTTGTCAAACAATCAGATCAGACTTCTCCTCTTAGCTGCCTTCACTTTGCAATTAGCGCTGCCTCAGATCTGCTACTCGTCGTCTTTCACTAATCGGCTGGCGTTGAGTTCAGACCTGGATGACCACAGACGCTCCATGTGGTGCAAACGCGCCGTGCCATCTTTTACGTTTGATCGCTGGGCACTGCTTACAGACGTGCACGCACTCTGTTTTGCCAGTTTGACTGCGAACCAACGCAATTCCATTTCAGATAAAACCGTCGGCAGAGAGGACTGGAGTCGACTCAAAAAAGGACAAAATAAAACGGTAAATTGCATTCTGGGTAGGTTCCTGTTGGCGGAGGGATCTGGCCTACATCTCCCCGCGTCAGCATCAGAAAATAGGTAGATGGAGTGGTTTTGGTGATCTGACACGTTTGATGAATGAAGAGACAATAATAATGAAACAAAAAGGAGCTGGAGATGTGTGTGCCAGCCTCGGTTTGCCTTCTGTTGTCCTCAGAGGACGGAGCGACACCAATTAACTCCCAAACAGTTGTAATCAGGGGACCTGTAAGATACCACGCAAATTAAATTAAACCGTCCCTAACCATATGCCAATACGTGTCGTCTTCAAAGCCTGTTTTCAATACGGCGAGAGCTTGTGACTCGGTGGCTCGATGGCTCACCGGCTCGATACGATGAAACAAAAAAGCAGATAAATAACTCAATTACAAGCACACAAGAAAAAGAAGAAATAATCTTAGAATCCTGCCTCAGGGAGTTTCATTTTCAACTTAAAACACTCGAATGCTACCAGCTCCTGAACTGATTGACAGGTTGTTTAATGCAGAGGGATGTCGAACTGAATTCTGCTTTAGGCTCCAGAAAGTCTCAGTGTGGCCCAGTGGAGAAATAAATTAGTGAAATAAAAGAGAGGAATCATCCTGTTCCTGATTGCTCTGGTTTATCTTTGTGCGAGAGCCATACCGATGACAGGCGGAGTCACAGGGCAGTGGCGAAAATGTGCCCGACAAACAGCAACCCTGAAAGCAGGATGATGTCACTCGGGCAGCCCACCTGCCACGAGGCCAAATAGCACAGCCGCTGCGATCGAGGCTGAAGCCGACGACCTTAATTGTGTCTACCTCCTCTCCTGCTGCACTCTTATATGCCTGCAAGAGGGGAGAGAGTAAATATGTTTTGTGCATGAAGCAGATGAGGTCGTGTCAGATCATGTCACGACTTGACAGCGTTTTCTTCACCTCTGAGCGGTATTCTAATATCTAGTGCAAGTCATTTGGGAGGATCTGTCTGTGGAGAGCTGGGACTTTTCACACCTTCCAATTTTTGTGACAAATTGCTGTGAATGTTGCAGGCGTTCAAACCTTTTCACACTGCAGAGTTTTTGTATTGAAAAAAGGGGAGTACATAACACTTAAGGACACATTTATTTTTCTAAGATCTGAAATATATGTTACACATTGAATGTAAAACATGTGAGGAAGGATATGCAGCTGTTTTCAGACTGCATAGATACTTAAGGGGTTTCCTGGAGGGTGAGATCAAACTAAGATAATGTGAACTTCTTGCGGGGGCTTTGCTCTCTGAATCTGACTTTCCCAGGTTTGCACTTGAAATAACCTCTGTTTACAAAAAACAAATGTATAGACACACATTGTGTGCCTAACTCGTGTTAGTCACAAACCACAGGGCACCAATATTTAGCAAGTGCAACAATAAAACATACAATAATAAGCAGATTTCCAGCCAGCCAAGTTCAAACCCGTCATTATGTCCCCAAGTCCTTGACAGTTGTCATCTTGTGTTTCTCACTAACTTTGTGGGCAGAGAAATAAAGCTCGGGCTAATAGCTCTTACAGGGATAGACTTGCTTATTTGCTAATGGCTTCTTCTTCCTGTGGGCCATTAGATAAGCAGCAGCAGCCACCGCTCTTGAAACCAGTGTGATGTCAACCCCAGTGATCACTATCGGGCCTGCTAATGGTCCCTGAAAGGGAGAAAACACATTCAATCACATTTACTCACAATGAAAGATATGACGACGTGTTCCGCTATCAGGAGCGGATCCGCCGTTCGTTACGCCGTGTCACAGCGCTTTGATTTTGAGTTCGATACACTGTTAGTTATTGTGCTGCCCTGTGTTTTTCCTGGATGTGCGGGGTGATCGCCTTTAATCATTAGCACAGGAAGGTCCAGGCCGTATTGATTTAGACGAGCGCTCGAGCCCATCACAGCAGCTCATCGTTAAAAGACACATTAAAAGACAAAAGACAAACCGCTAACTGGACATCGGGACCTCACACAGATCCACAGGTGCTGCTGCTGGACCGAGTCACTGAATGCACAAAGGCTCTGCATGTGGCTGTTAGAGGCAGACAGTGAGGAAAATATGAACAAATGAGAAATGAGGTGCCTCTACACAGATCGCAGGGGATCTCTGAAGACTGTGTGAGGATTTGAATCATGCAATCACTTTCAAACTCCACCCAGCAGTCTTTGTAGCAGCTCAGTTACATGCGCATCTTAAAACCATACATGTTGAAATATTTTCTAAAAGAATGAAATCTGGGCACTAGTCTCATTTTTTTTTAGAGATGAAGCAGCGTGAAGGTCTGGGTCGGTCCTCGAGTGGAGGCGTGAAAGTCTGAACCAGCTGCTGAAGAGTATGCATTTTAGAGAGAACATATTGTAATATGTGCAGCATGCAACATTCAGATTTAACACACATTTAGATTGAAGACAGCAGTAATTGTTGTCTAACATCTAAAACAAGAAAAACTACATTTTTTTAATTTTAAAGAATATTTCAGCTCTACATTGAAAGCAACTTCTGAGGATGTAAACATAAAGTAGCAGAAACTACAGTTCCTCTAATGGCCACTTGAGGCTGACTTGACACGTGTTAGTATTCCCAGCTACCTCTGCATCAAAACCCAGACACAAACCTCGTCAGGTTTGGCACCAACGGCACAAACGCAGTCAAGAGGTCCAGTCCTGTGACTCATACAAGTGGAGGTGAAGCTTAACAACCTGTGTCAGCAAACCTTTGGACTTTAACCTTTAACAATATCCAAATAGACAAGAAAAAATAATAGTCTGCACGTTCTTTCCTTAAAGAATGCATTAAGCAAAAGAGAAAGGTTTGCTGTATAAAGTGCGCTCTGAGTGCTCAGGTAGAGTACAAACAACCTATATGTTGCTCTCAGTTTTGGAAAGATTCCAGATGTTTCGATCAGCCTGATCTGTTTATTTGCCATCTTTGTGGGTTTTTTTCTTTGCAGGGGTGCTTTACTGACTCACACCCAGCTCTGTGAGTCATTGTGTGCAGGAAGTATATGGTATAAAATGTTTAACTTGAAGGTTAATGTCTGTTGTTGGACTTTCTTTTTTATTATATTATATTACTGAATAATCAGCATAGTATATGTGGAAGAGTTTAATATCCATACTGTGAACTGTCAGTTTTTATAGTGGCTGCTTGCTGCTGCTGGAGTGTCCTTGCACAATCCCCAGCCTCTCTCTGACAGACTAACTGTTTCTCCTGTGCAAACCTCTGTGACAGAAGTGCTTACTTGCAGTTTGCCTTCAGTTGTCAGGCGGTGACTCGGCTTCCTTTGTGCTCAGTCACTCTGCAGTCGTTTAGCAGCGCAGCATTCACCCGACAGCGCCTCACATCCGGACTCGCGGCCTGTCGTTAGCTCCTCTGCATATCAGAGCCATGTAATGGCGTTGCAAAAAGCCTAATTAGATCTAAATTAGCGTCACTTTCTTGACTCAACATTATGGATAGAGGATGAGGGACTAATTACACTGCTATTAATGCAGAGAGAGGTTAATGACAGGGGAGTTTGTCACCAAAAGCGAATGAGGAGGGACGTGATCGGCTCGGCTCATTCAGCCGCCACATCTAGACCCTTCTTTTCTTTTTGCTGATGCAAGCTGTTCTGGCAGTTTGTGAGCCGCCTGCACTTTCACTTTGTTTGTGATCAATGTACACTTTATATGTGGTAAACAAATAATAACTCAGGTTTACAGGCTGTCGACTGCTCGGTAGATTAAAGCATAACTGTGGTGAGCCTCGCACGAGAGCGATGTATATGTTCGTCTGTAATTATGTGTGCAACAAATCATCAGAGGTGTCCGTCTGAACTTGGATTACAGCAGTGCACAGGTGGGGTCGTTAGCAGGATCACAATACTCTGTTATGCTGTGTGACACATCAAGTTAATGCGCGAAAGGCCACAGCGACGTCTATTCATCAGAATGGGCCTCGATTACACTGTAAAAAATCTCCATGGAAAGACATTTTGTTGAATCACGAATCCAAAAAGGTGCGTTTCCTTAAAACAAACCAAAAAAAGGCAGTCCTCAGTGCAGTAATAAGATCTTGACAAGTGCCAGGAACATACTAATAATCTCCCCTTTCTAGTAGAAAGAGTCTTAAAGTCTGTCCTGAGAGTAGCACTACACAACTGTCAGGTGTTCCTAATAAATGGCTCGGCGATTGCATCTTTAACAAGCCTTAAAGGCTACAGAGACCAGCAGCTCAGTCACAGTCTGGAGAGTGGAGAAGCAGAGAAAGGATCTCGTTTGTAGTCTGTTTTGTGGAGGGCTCTGGTTGCTGATTTGTACACTCACATTCTCCAATTAGCCAATGAGCTGTTGGGCAGACACCCACAGGTGGAGGCCAATTATTGCTGGCAGCTGTAGAGAGAAGTAGGGAGCGGGCAGAAATGAGTGAATAGATTCACAAATACACAACATCCCTATTTCTTTGTCTTTTGAACATTTCACATCATTAAACATGTGATCAAAGAGTTAATAAACAGGATTATAAATGTGAGCGGGCAGCCTTTAGCACGGTACAGTTTTCAAAGGAGAAGAAAATTAATTGAGGTCCAGCATGAAGGCATCCCTGCTTCGACGCAAACTGGAAGATTTATTCACATACTGTTGTTATTTTCCCCTTTGTTGCATTTCTTTGCTTTATGTAACGATCTCTGCAGAACTTTCCTCTGTCTGCAGACGAATCAGCCCGAAGAAATATTTAGAGTTCAGTGGAAGAATTTGATTCACGGCCTCTTGTTTTTGTGTTGACTTTCAACAAAGACTGAAATTTGGTCAAATCTTCTTTTTAAAAAAAAATTAAATCAGGAAGTGAGCATGTCCTGAGACATGATGGGCATGTTTTTTGATGTGGCAAAAACCATAGCTCCTGGAGAACACCTGCACACCTACACTCCAGGACCCTCCTGAAGCAGCAGTGCTAACCACTGTGCCGTACGCCCACCTGGTAAATTCAAATCTACAGGTTAAAGGCATAAACTAGCATTTTGCACTGCTGTTCATAAAGCTCTTCTCTGCGTTACAGGTATTGCGATTTCCAGCTGTGCCATGTGACCTAACTTAACCTCATCTTTCTCTGAATAGCTGAGCATTTACAATGATCCTCAAGCATCCACACAATACCAACTTCTTCTCTAAACACTGAACAATGCCACAAAACATAATATTTCATTTTACAAACATTGCCTGAAAATAGGTCCTGTTAGCTAACAGCAGTTATTGTCACCAGCATCCTCCTTTTGCTGGTTGAACGTTTGTTGTTGTTTGTTGGACCCTCTCTTTCCACCATGTGACCAAAATAGAGATCACTGAGGGCGAGAAGTGTAAATCCTTTTTTTAAAAATAAAAAAATCCTTTATTTATAAAAAAAACCCCAAAAAACTTTCTTTTTTTTAAAATTTCAGTTTTATATTAAATTACAATGTAATGTGCAAGGCACGTGAGAATAAGGGGTAAAAAGTCCGGTTTTTAGAGGAGACAAAGAAAAGATTATAAAGTCTTGCTCCATTTCTTTCACATATCCAAAGCTGGGCTGCGACGCAGCAACAGCATTGTGAGGCCACCACCCGCAGGAACATCAAGTCCAGGTGTGGTTTAAGGTGATGGTGGCAGTTAAATTCAATTCAATTCAGTTTTATTTATATAGTGCCCAAATCTCAACAGTCACCTTAAAAAACTTCATATTTGAAGGTAAAGTCCCTAAAATAATACAGAGAAAATCCCAACATTCAGATGACCCCCCCATGAGCAAGTGTTTGGCAACAGTGGGAAGGAAAAACTCCCTTTTATCAGGAAAAACTCTCTAGCAGAGCCGGGCTCAGGGAGGGCGGCCATCTGCCGGGACTGGTTGGGGTGAGGGAAGACAGGGCAAAGACACGCTGTGGAAGAGAGCCAGAGATTAATAATAACTAATCATTGCATGCAGAGAAGTGTATAAACACATAAGCCTGCAGTGTGAGAGCGAAGTGCTCTAATATGGTACTATAAGATGGGGCCTGATTATTCAAGAAGTGTGCCCTGAGATGTAGACTATTATGTTCAAGAAAATGAGGATGATTGTTTTCTGGTCCTGATCCATTTCCGGTGATTCATCAACAGCTTCATAATATAACTAAAAATTATTTTTATTTTCAATAAACTGTAGTTTTATTTAACTGTTACATAATACTTGTCAGAACTGCATGTGTATTTCCATTTCATTCATGCGAGGCACTTAGAAAAAGATAGACACCACTGAGCGACAGGAAACGGGGTGAGGTTTAACCGTGTGATCGCGAGGAGCTGACTGGTGGGGGTTGAGGCCTGGGAGTCGACTCCACTCAGCCAGCAAAGCAGCTCAGCGTTTCCCTCTTTTCAATGACTTTTAATGCGACTCCATAGAGAGAGACAAAATCTGGAGCTAAACACTGAAGACAAAGTATGCAAATGAGTAATTAGTTCAATAACAGTTTCCCAAAACATCAGCCCTTAAGCAACTGCTCTGCATCTATTATAACAATTACCATACGCAGCACGGCATGATGGATCTGCCCCTCGCTGCTACCTCCGCCACCGCCATCCCCAAACGCAGCGTACGACTGAGCGAACAGTGTGCTAATGGGAGACAAAAAGGGGAGGTAAAAAAGCGAAGAAAACACATTCGGCCCAGCGTGACAATCAGCTCGTCCCGCTGACAAAGAGAAGAGGTAAAAAAAACCCCTCCATCTGTGGGAGGAAGTGCTGCCTTGTCGACCTTGACAGAGATAGAAATATAAATTTGACTCTCAATTAATGGACTAGTCCTTCACTTCCTCACAGCAGCACATCCGAGATCCCATTACACACAAAAAAAAAAAAAAAAATCATGTAAACAAAAAAAA
>VUQG01045203.1:7321-49234 GCA_015106755.1 Etia nguti | reverse complement strand
AAACAACTATTATAGTTCAGTGTGAAATGTGACAAAGGGCTTACACACACACACACACACACACACACACACACAAGCAAGAGTGCTTTTGTGCCTGGGACTGCCATGGTTGCTGGCATGCAGTAAGAAGTCTGCAGTGAGGGACCAGACATAACTGATCAAGATACAGATGGAAGCAGAGGGCAGGTGGTTTCATATGTTGAGAGTATAAATAAGAGGGAAAAAATGCAGAGATGAGAATGAAAGCATGTCATGAATAAGAGAAGAAGAAAAGAAGACTTTGAACCCGAATCAGGAGGAGAGAAGGCAAGTCGGTGCAAAGCAGTACTATGTGCATGTGTGCATATGCATGTGTGTGTGTGTGTGTGTGTGTTATGACAGAACGAAAATAGAGATAAATGTAGAATGAACAAGCCTCCTGTACCGCAGCAACTGTGCGTCACAGAGGAGTCTGTGCATGTGTGTGAGTGTGTGTGTGTGTGTTAGGAATGTATTATACATGCATGCTGTGCGCATGTATAATGAGCAATAACCACCCAAATATCACATGCTATCTATATTAAAAAAGGAAAGTAAGAATCAATCACACAGACACACATTTAAAACAACCATCGTTTGAGGTGACAAGTGAGAGGGAGAGAATGTGCAAACATAATGGTATAAATAGTGATGTAATGTTTTTTGCGGCCCTGCTTAGGATTCTGTTGCACTCACGTCTTTGCTTCTATTTGCCTGCGATGTTTACATTTCTGCTTTGCTTTGCCAAGTGGACAGGTGTGTGCTGCCAAAAAGTTTCACTGAATATATATTTACAAATGGTTTGCACACCAATGCTAATGGGTAACAAGCCCACAGCTGGGCATACCAAATGATTTCCAGTGGACAGTAGGAGAGCGAGAGACTAAATATAGTCTCCAATTTTGGAAAATAACTGCGCATTAAGTACGGCGCTCAAGTCGTGAAGTTAACTCAGATAAGCGTAAAGGCAAGCAACAGCTGTCGGAGTGCTATAGATATGAAAAAAAAATACCTTTCAACACCTCTGCAGCTAAGAAAAACACATGAGGTTTGTTGTCTGCCGAATCCTTTCAGAGAAAGACGTTTTGGTTGATAATAACATTTTTTGAATTTGAATTTTGTCCACGTTTGTTCTTCTTTCATTTGTATTTTTAGATGTTATTCACATCTCAATATATAAAAAATCCAAACTTCCCACAACACCAGCAACAAAGACGAGTAATCTTTAAAATACAAAGAAAAAAAGAAACCCGGATCCATCAGTCAGTGCTGTATCGATGTGATACAGCACAAGAACTCTCATGAACCTACAAGCCATGACTCATATATAATTACGCACATACATACATACACAATTCCTCTAATGAATATTTACTCTACGTGACGTCTTTCTTTAAACTCCAGTTGACTTTCACATTTGCAGATAATATCTTTTCCCCACTGTTGTGGTGTAGGAGTGTGTTTGGATTCCTATTGTCTTAATTGGCTTACTTATTTTTAACACAGTTGATTAAAACAGAAAAATACAATTCTGGAGATATTGTATTGTATCACGTAGCCTATAATGAAATACAAATAAGCCGTGGTTTGATGACTTCACAGAGTCACACAAAATGTGTGTCTATATACCAATTTTCACAATTTTAGGATATGGGCTGGATATCTCATTTTGTATATTTGAATCCTGCATTTTATCTTGTATAATAAGAGCTGTATGTAACGAATTAAAGACATTTTCCATCTATCCTCTTTCTTATGTTTATCCAATTCAGAACTGTGGTTGGGTTGTAACCTCTCCCTGCAATAATAGGACGAGAAGCTCTATGGTGCTGGTTTTACTACCACACATACTTAAAAAGTCTTTCATATATAATCCTCCTTGAATTTTGATCCCCAAGAACATATTCTAGATTGCAAAAAAAGCATCCACAGGACGATTTCTGTTGATACTTTTCCTGCTAATTCAAGTTGCTGAGTCAAATACATTTTCCTCTAAATTGATCTGCTGTATGAATGAATGTAAATTAAAAGCGCAAATTCCTCATAAAAAAATGCCATTATACAGACCTAATTGGCTTTTCAAACATCTAAGTGATGAATTTGTTTCTATTAATTAAACTAACAGTTTTTCTGTCCTTTTATGTGGCTGAGCTTAATAAAAAGTGGAAACTTCTATCCACAGATTGCTCAATAAAAAATACTAATAGCTCATTCAGAAAAAAAGGGGAAAAAAACTCCAATTTTCTCTATTACTACAAAATTTCTTACTATTAAATTGTCAGAATGGAACAATTTAAATTTTTAAATCTATAAGAGAAACAAGTTTTTGAATACTGCAGACCTACATTTCAAACTTGGCTAAGCTGCTTGATTAGCAACATGAAGTAATCCAAAACTAGACATAGCAAATCTCCTTTCAGACTTCTTTTAATTTCACAATTTTCCTGTAATGATAGAATACAAATTTACCTTTTTCTGAAGATTTGATGCTCTCGTGAATCAGTATGATAGAATTTCTACAAATCAGAAGCAAACAAAATCCCCTTTCTTCTTCAACTTTAATTTCAACTTATTCCTTTTTTCAGCATTTTTTGATGAATATTGTTCAGCTGCTCATTTCCGTCAATTGCATTTTCATGTATTTTGCTCTCCAGCCTTCAGAGGAGTTGTTGATTCAAGTGTCAACTTGTAACTCTTAAAATCGTCCATTATCTTAACTACCTCATAATTTCAATCTTAGACTTACCTTGACTGTTTCTCATCAGTCGCAGGTTGATTAAATTCTAGATCTTAATTATAACACAGTTTAGGAAAAGCTTCTTTAGAGCTAGTCATAACCAATGTTTTAAATCCTAGCTTGATATTCCTGTATTATGCCGATAAAAACCCTTCCATAAAGACAGAATACTGGGCAGTCAAGTTATAAAATTTTGGCCTTAGATTTATGCTGAGATTGAGAGGCAGTGGTTACATGTAAAGTGCGTTACACCGAAACTGTGCTCATTATCAAGGAAGAAAATAAATGAGTATAATAAAGATATAAAGTGTTGTGCACCCTCTGTATACTATAAGTGTATAATGATTAATAGGAGGTTTCATTCAACCAAAGGCTATTTTGACTCCTTCATAATAGAGTCATTTTTCAGAAGCACCCAGGAACAAGAAAACGTCTATTTAGGAAGGACCAGATGCAATAACAGTAAACTAATGTGATGGTTTCCTCGGTCACTTCAGCATCTGAGCTCTTTTCTTTCATACTAAACTCCACAGTAACTGTCGTTTCTACTCAGTGGATTCTTCTTTTTTCCCCCTTCTTCGTTTTTGTGAAGAGGTTTTTGTTCACATTTAAAGTAATAAGTTGAGTTTTTACCAAGTCTTTTTGAATTATATTATTTAAAATTTAAAATCTGTTTGCTTCCCCCCCATGAACAGATGACATTATGAAGATCATTTAAAGGGAAGTGTTTAAAACAAAAGTCACCAATCAGGCATGCAAGACACACACACACACACACACACACACACACACACACACACACACACACAAAACAGACTTGTAGATCTTTAAGTGCTTTTCAAACTTTTATTTAAAGCATAAGCTACTGAGAATATTGTTCTAGAGATTAATTGGGGCTGTGTTGTTTCATATTTAAAAGCTTCCCACAGCTAAATCAGATGCTCAGGCCTTTGAATCATGAAACAACCGCAGGAATTCCAGTGCAGTTTGCAACAAAAGTCATAACTGACTGCTATTGTTTGCTGAATCGTCATGCACATAAAACATTTTTTTTCTCAGCTTGGCAGTTTTAAATATTCAGTAAAAAGAAGGAGCAACCACAGAGGAGTTGCAGTAGAGAGGCTCTTACTGTAGTTTGCACGAAATCAGCTTACATAAGACATCACCACGGGTGAATATCATTTTTTATTTTGCTATTTCCTCAGACTGATAAAACACTGAAGAGAACCACGCACGACAAAATCACATCCTAATGTTAACCCGTTGTCTGCCTGTTTTCTAATCGAGTTAGATTATTTGTTTACATCAGTAACCAAACTGAACTAAACTAGTCTAGACTCATTCTGCACTGTAAGGGAAAATGCAAGCGAGAGAGAATGAAAACAGCACTGCTTTGGAGACTCCGGCATTACTAACATATTATATAGAAGTAGTAAATTGGTCAGCGAAGTGATATAGAGCCACTGATTAGGTTAATGACTTAATGAACTTCAGGATATCATAAGTCAATAAGTGTTTTTAAACTTTACCTAAAATCATGAAATGCTCAACAAAATGTATCATTTGATACTTAAAGCCAGGAGTGTGTTTTATCCCTTATCTAACCAAGTTGGTGATCAGAGGGCATCTCGGTTTTGAGATTAGTACCACAAGCATAACGTCTGACTGCAAGCAAACATTTACTGCAAAGATACTATAACCACAACACAAAAAACTGCCCTGTCCTTATTATCGTCAAATTTAGAATTTAATGACAGTACATTTACACATCCAATCATCTGTTATTGCTACGGACCCTCTTGTGAGTCTGAAAGCAAATTTGGTTGAGAAAAACTAGGGCAACTCAAAACTCCTGTCGAATCTGTGTCATATATATTCATTCAATTCCCAGATGCCAAACTTGCATCAGATTGGATGTCTACTTATGTTTCCTTCTAACTCAATAACAACGATGTTATCTAATGGGGGTTCTTTGTTTTTTTTAAAAACAAGGTTAATCCATAAAAACAGCATTAGCAGCATAGCTGCTGACAAATGCAAATAAGAAAACTACAACAGGTAAAAAGAAGAATTATGTAACAAGTCAAAATTGACTTCAAGATGGACTAACCAATGGTTTTTATGTCAACAGGAATGAAATTGTGCATGTAATGCGGTAGTGATGTGGAAGTAAGCAACCATAAACATACTGCTAACATAACAACTGCCATAGCTGTGTTTTCAGCTTGTTCCAGTGGCCCACTTATTCAGAATCATGTCTGGACCAGGATCACAGGAACAGCACAAGGCTGTGGGGCAATTTTGGCACAGTGGACAGAGTTCAGGGTTTCTCTTGCACGTCCAGACTATCTCCTCACGTCCTCCTACATTGTTTTTTCCCCCAGAAAACAAGAGTGGGATTTACATTGACCACAAATTTTATTATGAATAATCATAATCGGAAACTGAATCAGAAACCGAAGAAGGATTTAAATTCTTCTCTGCTGTCACACAATTTTTCAGATCATCTTTGAAACAAAATACACACACACACACACACACACACACACAATCCACACACCAGATACAGTTTCAGTCAATCTGTCACTGCAACCTGGCAACACACAACATATGTCTCAAGGGCCGAATGTGCAGCTGCTCTTTGAGCAAGCAGGCAGGCCAGTTTAATGGTGAATGAATTATCTGGCTAACTTTGCTGTAGACAAAATGTCAAAAACAAAAATGTACCTGCGAGGTTAAAGAGAAATGCGCTAAACCAGGTGAGTCAAACTCATTCCAATTCACGAGCCGCATACAGCTTTATTTGATCTTAAGTGGGCTGTAGCAGTAAAATAAATGCATGAGTAAATAATACAATAAATAAAAAATCAAACACCTCCAAATCCTTTCTTCTAGCGGTAAGTTTTAGTACACTTTGGAAGATGCGTTGTCAATGATGTAGTCAATCAAAGAAACCCATCAGCATAGCTCCTTGGCCTTTACCACACTCTAAGAAATAAGTATGTAAAATTACAAAGTGCTGGATTAAAGCATCTGATTACCTTGACTTTGTTCCATAACTGAAATACAGGACACGTACTGTTAATTAACAAAAAAATGTCCTTTTTTGTTTGTTTGTTTAACTGTGGACCAGCTTACATAAAGTAGTAATCTATTACAGCACTAACTGCATAAAAGACATAATTACCTTTCTACTTAATGGTTTCCTAATGCTTACTTAGGAGTAGTATAACAACCCATGTGTAGAAACTGTTAGTAAAAAGGCTGTAAAAACGACTAAGATTCCGATCTCTGGTTCATGTGAAAATAACATTTATGATTCTCATAATGTGTGATCCACTTGCAATTTTCACATTTTGCAAAGCAATCCAGTGGGTTGGATTGGACCCTTTATCGAGCCTGTTTTTGGGCCATAACAGGACACTAACAGTACTACTACTGCTAACAACAAAAATAATGATAATAATAACAATACAAGTTCCAATTTTTTAAACAAAGAAACCTTTTGTAACACATCCTAAGACCTACAAACACAAAACAGCTGACTGTGCATTATTCGAATCTGGAAGTATTAAATCAAATAAACAGGAAAAAAAGAGCTAAAGCACTGAAGCAGTAAATTATGTGCCAGTTGTGCAGAGAACCACAGAAAGCCAACAGACTCAACCAAAAGGACTCCAGTGCATATGCTATGAAAAATAAGACAAAAACAGCACCTGAGAGATGTAAGGACTTTGTAAAAGCATGCTGGCATAAGCAACTGAAAGCTCCTGGACATACAGAAGCTAGTAAGAATAACTAAGAAGTTAAGCAGAGGTACAACAACTTAATTTTGATTTGTAAGAAGGAAACATAAGTCAAAAAGTCTTCCTTTACTGAGGACTTAGAGAGTCTTGCATCTATGAGATGACGAATGAATAACACAATGAAGAACATGCAGGAAAGTGTTAAAAAATGGCAACAATTTCAGCACACGAGCGAGTAATGGCTGAGTCATTGGTGCTGATCAAACCCAAATCCCATTAATGCCTCCTGGCATTTTCTGCCGAAAATAAGAATGTTCTTTAATATTCCCCTTCTGCCGGGTAGAAAACAAATTGAGATTCCTGGAAATGGAGAGAGAAAGGAGGAGGAAGAAGGAAGAGAGGGGAAAGACAGTGTGAGAGAGGAGCAGCCTGCCACTCATCATCCAAGGGCCAGCGAGCATGGTTGAAGTCTGCAAGGCATAGGTCACCAGATCCATGTTTAATGTGTGTGTGTCTGTGTGTGCATGTGTGAGGTGTGTGTGCTTGAAAAAAGTGCACATGTAAGATGTGTGTGCTACTCCCACCATTGTGGCTCATCTCTGAGCATCACTGCAGGGGCTGAGGATGTGTCACATCAACCACAGGCCAGTGAGCAAGTCTAGGGAACTGGGCTCACTTACTGTGTGTCTACGTTTGCCAGTGTGTGTCTCTACACGTGTGTGTGTGTGTCTATATATCTGTACATAGGTAGGTAGTCGTTGACAAAATGGACAATGGAAGGTCCAAGACTTAAAGTGTCCAAACTGTAATTATTAACGACGCGATATGTGTGTTGTGCTGGTAGCTCTGTGTGCAGCTGCTGCGTATGTAATATGAAACATAACATGTGGTGGAGTGTGTTAACTGTGACAGACAGTAGCTGTCATCAACTCCCCCACAACGACAGCATCGCCATCTCGGGCCAATAAACATCCTCATTAATCTCGAATTTACACGATGCATGAAAAGTACTGGGTGTTATGTCGCCTGGCACATCCAGAAGATGGGCACATGATCACGAGTTTAGTGCCACAGTAAAATGGGCTGATTGTCTTCTTTTTTTTTTTAAAACTATGTGATCCTATCATTCCTCCATGCACATGTCTTTCTAGGTTGTGCTGCATGCAAATACGCAGAAAACCCCCCTAATGCCTTAAACGTGACCCCATGAAGCCTGACATGTAATGCTTCAGTGTTCTGCCTCGTGCTAATTTTAGCTTTTCAGATGAAGTCATTTTAAAAACGTGGTGTGTCTGAATTCTTTAACCCTTCACGCACTGATACAGACTCTACACCAGTTTGTTATGTTACATAAACGACATGAATATTCACATCAGGTCATGCCGTGCACTATTTTTCGATGGTCGAACAAGTCATCGCGGATTATTCCAGTTACGTGACGCCTATTATTCACGGTCCTCGAAAGAAAACATTTTTACAGTTTTTTCATCATCTCTGAAGAAAACAAATAGAAAAATAATCTCCCAGTGAGGAGGTGAAAGTAGAGAAAAGAGCAGCCTCCATTTTTATGGACAATTTAAGTGGATAAAGGCATAGAATTTGTACTTTGATCAAGTGTGATCAGTTAAAAACTAAAAACTTGAGAATTATTTTAAAGGGTGCCCTGAAAACCTAAAAGCTCTTTTTTTTTTTGCTCTCTCCATGCTCCTTGAGTGTTTAAGTACTAAAAGTATTGCTTACTCTGTTTAAATCATGACTAAGCAGCCTTAAAGCTCTTAATTGCTCTGAGCAGAATCTATTTTCAATTATTTATTCAGTTCTGCGGCTGATCTAATCTAATCCTTGCTAATCTTGGCTAAAGCCATGTCAGCAGCATGTCGAATGTGGCGAGATCTGTGTGTGCGTGTGAGAGTGCACTGTGTGTGTGTGATATGTAGCAGTTAACGTAGAGTACATCAGTAGCCTACTGCTGCCTTCTAGAGAGCAACATGTATATGGGTGTTTGTGCATGTGTACGTGGTTTATGACTGCAGCCCGTGCCCACACACATTGATGGATGAATGTGAGCCTGCCTTTTGTGTCACACCTCCAAAGCAGGCCTATAAATAATAAATGAGTGTCCATGCAGCGGAGACATGGCAGCGTGAGCGAGATAGAAAAATAGAGTGGCCTTGTTAATACACCTCCACCCAGCCTGCCAGTCAGCCAGCTAACCAGCCTGCTCAGGGGACAGATAATGGCTAGCTGTGCCAACGGCTAATGCTGCAGTATTATGATGAAGCCCAATCATATACTGGAACACCTGAAAGAGCAACAGCTTTATAAGTATCTGTTACGCGCAGATAGGTTGGAATAATAAAAAGGTGGGCAGGATTGTGTCATTCAGAACCACCGCTGACTTATACTCCATCTTTTTAATTTACAGGGTCATGTGCGGCACATCGGGACCCGAAAGCTATCTTATGTAATGAGAGCAATTTGTACTTAATGTTTATTGGATCCATAAGTAGTATCCTGTGCTAATTTTCCATTCAATAGTGTGGATGAAAACAACGCTGGCAAAGGACAAGGAAAATAAATGGAGGGGCAAAGGCAAACACTGTTCCATTTTTCTATTCGATAATGCCGCTGCTGAAATCATTCATGTCACCGATGCTGTGTAATTAATACAACATCAAGAACGTGTTTCAAAGCAAACGTACCAGAAATGAAGAAACAAAAACAGCAAGAAAAGACGAGCGACCTTAGCTCCTTAACGCAAAATTTGTATCTTGTGAAATTAGTCTCAGAAATTGCAATTCTGCAGTTGCTAGTGGAGGCAAATGAACTTAATTAATGCTGCATAAGAAGTGCACTGGCTTGATTGTAGAAAACATCAGCTGTGGGCAAAAAATTAAAGTATAGCCACAATAAAAATGCTCAAAATGAAGAACTGTGCCAACATTTAAAATGATAAAAATAACACTACAAATAGAGAAAAGCAGGAAAAACACTCTTATTGATAAATCAAACTCTGCTTTTGTAGGGCAACCTTATTACATGTTACTTTTTTTCTTCTTACAGAATAGAAAATTGAAAAAATTGAAAACTATGCTTTGTCAAACTCCATATGATAACATTTCTGTGTAAAATGAAGGTTCTCGTCTTAGTCTTACCTTCTGCTCTATACTAAACACGACAGCATTGCTAAGTAAAAGTCTGAGTTACAGAATAATACATTTTTCCTATCTTACAATAAAAAGTAAACATTTCTCCACAAATGGTAATGGCAACCCACGGATATAGTTCACGTTAATAAGAGGGCGGTAAAAATGATTCAGACAGGTACAATTTTCAAAAAGTTACACTGAAATTGCAAGATTTTTTCTGCTGTTTTTATTATTGAGTTTTTTTATAGCTTGCATGGAAAGTAAAAACAATTTACTATGTCATCATCTGCACAGTGCTAGGTTCACATCTATACATAGAATAAAAAAAGCTTGTTATGCTTCGCTGAGTTAAAAACAAGCTGTCACACTGGGAAAAAAAAGACATCTCTTAATACAGCTTCTGTACTTAATAAATGCTGCTGTACTTGCTTTTGCTTCTTCTTTTGTAGAATTAATACCCTGCTGCCAGTCACGGTTAAAGGGCTTGTCAGGGTTGTACATAATCACTCTGTCCCTGGCTCGATTCTGAAAAGGGGCCTTTGAATACGTTGTTGAATGTCACCCCTCTCTGTACGGCACTGGTAAGAACCACCACGTTGATTGTGAAAGATTAAAGTAATTTTTCTATAAAGGCCATGATCTATCAGAGTTCACATGAAAGGAAATACACACCGAGTCGTACTTAAAAATTTTTTTTTTTTTTTTTTACAGATTTCAAAACAATTGCAACAATTTATCGGAAGCACCTGTGAATGCTGATACACAAAGCTTTGAACACAGCTGGTGAGGTTAGCACCGTGTTAAACTATTTCTAACTTGAAAGCCGCTTATTTGTCAAACCAGGTTTTGTTGAATAAGGCCTGAACAATCATGCCTGTCATACTTCAATCATCCGAACGTTTCAGCACAAACAGACAGTTTTCACAAAGCTCTCTTCCAACACCCCAGATTTCCCATGGCTGCCATGTGACGCCAAAGCTGAGCTGACACTGATTCACTTGAATATCTCCTCCATGCAAAATATTACATTCCCAAAGTGTGGAGCAAGCTGTCAGAACTATCTCCACCAGCGGGGAAAAAAAGAAAAAAAATCTGCAAGAGTTCAAAGATTGTAATAAGTAGGCTTTCAAATGCAGAAACAAGTCTAAAAAGCAGCGGCAGGAAAAAAAACAAAAAAAAACCGAAAGTGAAACCCAGTGACGCGCATCATTTGGCAAGATGACAGCTCCTTAGTAAAGGGAATTGGCACCGCTGTTTTTAGTGGGTTCCCCGCCGAATATTATTGCCTCTGCTTCATCTCAGTCGTTGCTGTTCTCAGTCACTTTGAGCCAAGTAATTGTCAAAGCTGAGCACCTTTCAGCCTGCAGAGAAGGTCATACCACTCTGTCAGTAAACAGCAGAGTACTTTGAATAACTAATGCCCCTTTTTCTCAATATAAAGGCAACGCAACAAAAAGTAGGTGGCGGCAATAACTAAAACTGAGACTATTTCAAATGTAGGAAGAAATTATTCATTTCAGTGCAACTGTGGGGAACAGGAACAATCTACATGAGATTTCGAGAGGTCTTAAGATGCTAATTTAGGATTTGGATATGTGGGAATGCCACCCGATCAAAACAGAGCACTCTAACCAGCCAAAGTACAGAAGAGGAAAAAAAATTCAAAACAAAGAAGATGCTGGATTTCTTACAGACTAGTGGGCAGAAAACTCCAAAGTGACTGACTCACAAAGTATAAGCCAAACTGTGAAGAGCATTATGTTTTGAGGCCCTGTGATCTCATCTTAAACTAATGCCCGACAGAGCAAAGCTCAAAAGGGGTCGGTGCACCGCCTGTGCATCACTGAGTTCTACATAAAAAGAAGAGCTTCCGTGGAGAAGCTATGAAAGCAATTCATCTTCATAAAAAAAGTAATTGATAGTGATGTATGGTGTGTCTGAGCGAGGGCCAGAAATGTGCTTCATATTTCATACTTTGTTGTTTGTTTACAGCTCCAGAGATGTTCAGAGATATTCGGAACATATAAATACAAAGCGAGGCTATTTCAGGTAAGTAGGCCAGCACAAACAGACTTGTGATGTTTTGAAATCTTCGATTAGAATGCCATAATTATTGACCGACATTTCCTATATGCACTCTGAGGCAGCACTGCTGTGAATGAAACACATAAGTGAAACAAAAGCACGAGCAACCGATGGTGCGCAGCGGTCACTACCGGCCCCAGTGGTTCTGCTACTCATGTAGTCCTGCTCCTATTTTGTGGCTCATTTGCTGGCATATTGCAGCTCTGCAAAATCACCAACTAATTCAACTCGGGAAGCAGGCCCACCGGCCAGTTCCCCTTCAAAACAAGAGCAGCAACGCCGGCCTGTGAATAGATGCAGCTTTTGTCAACCTATAAATCACAGTGACATACATAATATATAAAGGTAAAAAAGACAATCTCACTTCCCCACCTGAAATATGAGCATGGCTCTAAACATGACATACACACAAGCATGCACAGACACACGCAAACACACACAAGCAGTACTGCTGACACAGGCAGAAATAAGAGAGACTCGTATTTTCTTGTGCACATTGAAGGCATTGTGGGATGTGCTAGCAATTAATGGCTGGGGGTATTACACATGACATGATCTGGCCAGAGTTTGGCCAAACAAAAGAAATAGATGAAGTGCTTGACCTTACGCTGTCATTTTGAAAAGCTAAGCAGAACGAGCAGCGCACGAGTCTTTAAAGGGGAGAAGGGTCAGCGCCAAGTCACATTTTGTGCTTATCCGTGGCTCAACGGGAAGCTCCGGCAGCCCACGTACCACAGCTTAAGTCAAAGAACAAGACAGAGGGAGACAGATGTGTTCCCATGAGATGCAAGCGTACTTTATACCGAGATGAGAAATTCAATCAGTGTTTTTTTTAGAGATTCAAATACAACAAGCTTTTTTCTTGCTTATCAGCAGGCGTGTTCTGAGCTGCTGTACTCCAAAGTCAATTATTTAAATCAGCTGGTCTTTAGTTAAAAAAAAAAAAAAAAAGAACTGAAGACCCCAGCCTCTTTTGATTTATCCTTGTATCAGAGCCCTCCATGGGTCATTTATCAGCTAAATGGCTTTTTGAATCCATACTCTAAAGTTCATTACAGCGATTAAAGATTTATTCAGTCATAGTTATAGATAATTCATCTGAGGCCTATTAAAATGCCTTTTTGTCGCTGCACTATGAGGTCGTTTTTAAAGGGAATGGCAGATGCAACCAAGTATTAGATCCGGCCTGCCCGGGCATTTTTCAATCTCCTCCAGTGGACAAAGGTTTCAAACCACAGCGGGGGCTCCCAATTTGACACATGGCTCTCACTGAAGATGAAAGGTTCGGCATTTCTTGAACTTTTCAGCACCAAACTTTTCTCGAGTGTTTGAGTCCTTATGAAGAGGAGCTCTTCATCGGCTATGCTTTTTATTGTCAGAACAAATGAAGGCACGGGACAAAGACACAAAAGCACATCAACATAGTCACATACGATTTTGCATGTAGCCCGTAAAGCATGAAAAGGAAAAGCTCACATAGGCATTTTAAATGAAAGTGAAACTTTGAGAGCAGCAGGTTACACACCGATAACATGATAGCGTTCACCCAGCTGAACTGCAGTGGACACACTAGATGAGCGAAATGACTAATAGCAACAGCGAGATTAAGAAAACAGCGATTAAGTTGTTCACATCATTTACTAACATGACATCTAAATACATTGCCTTATAGACAACTCAATCACATGTAAACAGTGCTTTAATTGGTCTGTGCCAGTGCTCTCAGCAATTAATTGTTAACAAGATTCTTTTTTGTTTGTTTGGGGCGGGTGGCAGCATGGTCGAAAAATAAATTATTCTGATGTATTTCCAGCACGCCAGAATGGAAGTAATTGTTTTGGGATGATCTGTCCAGCCTTTTTTTTATTAGAAGACCAACCGACCAAAGCTGGATGTAAACAAAGATTTTGGAGTCCAGTCCGAAGGCAATTATTCGAGAGCTTTGTGAAAACGTACACGCAAAAACGTAAATATCAGAGGTCCCCCCCCATGATCCACTGTAATATCCCTATGAGTGTTCTAGGATGGCAGGAATCTGGAATCATCACAAAGGTTTATTTTTCTATCTTTCCAGATCTGGTTAAAATACGTTTAGTACAAAAACAAACAAACAAGCAGAAGAAGAAGTCTTTTTTTCAGAACTTGGAAACTGAATTTTCTCAGTTAGCATGTGTTTAGTGTCTGATGTGTTTAAGTCCACTTAATCATTCACCTATGAATCATTCAAGGTACTTAACTCAAGGGATGAACCAGTGTCGTGTGTACACAAAAAAGAACTAATGTAAAATTGTAACATTAAGAACTTTGCTAATAGCAGCCCGTTATATAAATAAATCGTTTGTTCTAATTTCTTTAGTTGATTATATGAAAAGTGTCAAAGATATCAGAGTTTGGCATAAATAGTATTTTTGCACAAATAGGTTGATTCCAAAGAGGAAAACTTGGAATATCTTGGCATGGTGTGCAGTGTGTCCTTAAAAAAATTGAGGAAAAGTAAAGGGCAAAAGAAGTGGTAGGCTTAAAAAGAACTATCTACAGCAGATGAACAGTATCTGAAAGTCATGTCCTTAAGAAATAGAAAAGATCCAGCAAAGACCGGATACAAGACCCAAGAGATGTATCTGACCCTTCCGTTGATCCATATTTTGTTCACTGAAGCCTCATCAGAAATGGTCTCAGTGGAAAGGTGGCTGTTAAGAAGCCATTCTTTAGGACGGGAAACAAAGAATAGGCTGAGGTACTGACTTTTCAAGTTCATTAGAACTGTACAAACTCTGTTTTCATCTTATATACTATATTTCCGTGTATGTTTGTGCATGTTTCAATGCATTTCTGCACCTTTTTCCTATTTACATAGTAAAATATAAAGAAATGAGGGGAGACTGCAGCCTTACCTCAAATAGTAAACATGTCTCAGGAGATCCATCACCAACTTTTTTTGATAACTCATTCCCTGCCTTGAAAGGTAGAAACACTATAGGAGAAAACTCACCAAGCGGTAATTTTCACAAATATACGTTTGATTTTCAGTTACCATCCTAAATGTTTTCTTGTTTTCTACAAGTAAAATCTTACACTGAGTATTATTACAGTGCAATGATACTGCCTTCTTCACCTAGAGGCTTTGTTTTTGTTTTGGCCAAACCTTGTCATGATTCCGGTTCCACATGGCCTTATGTGGAAAAATTTGCTTCGCTGCGCTGGTTTTATTTTGGCTCCTCTGATCACATCCGTCTCTTTAGACCAATAAAAGCATCTGTTTGGTGCTGTTTCCTGTTACTGAACCGATTACATTCTCCCTTTTAACCAAGCCCAGTCTGCTTGGAGGAGAAGTGAGGTTTGCATTTCCAGCAGTCTCTGTGTGGTTATTTGTTTCAAATGGCATTGGTCTCTCATGCCCAAATGAAACAAATTAAAGGAATAAACCCTCCAGAGTTCAAATAAACCTCTCTAAACATGCTTGCTATGAAATCGCCCATAGACAAGCATTTGCCTTCTCTCACTGTGCTTTCCAAAGTCCTCTGACATGGCCAGACTACTTCGGCCACCGGGGAGAATTAATAAGCCTTGATTTCCATTCTTTCCAGGCTTCATGCAGTGCTTAGTCTGCTGCATAGGAGGGCCAGGATTCATGCAGTGAAAATAGGAAGAGGAAAGAAAAGGGGCTGATGGTGGAGGCGACAAAGAGAATACAGGAAGGAAGGGACCTCCAATAAAGTTTATAATTTAGTGAGTTCTTAATATTACCTTAAAAAATTTCTCTCCAAAGTAGCTCTGAGTGCCACATAACCACATAACAACTGCGATTTTCTTGTGTGCCACAGCCAATGGGTGTGATTTAGCCCCTCAGTGCCTAAGAAAAAAGTATCTGTGATATCTGACCTTTGGTGATGGTAATTTCAGCTGGAACTGAGGTCTGAGGCAATATCTCCACTGACCACGCTCTTAGTATGCAGGTTTTCTCCACTTTGGAATATCTCACAGACCTTTACTAACCTTTAGTTTTTCAGCAGGGTCGAGACAGGTGTACAGAGTGGATAAAAAGGAACCTGAGTATATGTGTGTGCGTGTATGCAAGAGTGCTTTGGCTAGGAAGCAAAGAAAAGGGATGAAGCAGTACTAAGAGACAAATACTGTACAAGATGAGTCAAGAGACAAAGATATTCTTTGGTCAGTAGTTACTGAAAATTATGCAAGAGAACTAAGAAACAGTAAAAAAAGAATTAATTCAAAATTTCAAAACCATAAAAATAAATATGAACAAATACAAACTAAGCACATGAAAAAGAACCACAGATCATGCAGTTTCTAGTCAGTCCATAGTCAAAAAGCACTGCATACATTAGGGGTTTTTTTAAAAATATTTTTTATATGAGAACGTCTCAAACTGTGTAAATACACTTACTGCAGCAACGTCCTGTGAGACGAAATGATTGCAAATATGAGCGCTTCTAGTGTGTATGCATGTGCTTCTCTGTGTGTGCTCATTCACGGGGGGTGGAGGAGGAGCGTCCATCTGAGTGTGCACGCAAGTGTCCATATGTGCCTTGTTTGTGTGCCATTCTCCATTAAAGCTGCAATTGCTCAGCGGGCATGATTTTCCACTCTGCTGAAAGCAACACTCACCAGCGCCTCACCAACACGAGTCATCAGCTCCCATTACGCCTCGAAAAGACTTCAATCTCTCGGCTGATGACACTTTGAAACTGCTTCCCCTAACAAAATATTTCCCATAGGGTCGTCAGATATACTAAAACACATAACATGCTGGTCTCTTATACTGAAGGCGCCATTGAGTCGCCACATTTCCCACTGTGGCTAACCCTCACGAAATCCCACACCTTGGCCTGTCCAGCTCCGTCCATTTTTGTATTCCTTCCATTCCTCTTGCTTTCTCCCTTGAGCCTCTCGTGCCTGCACCACACTGAGAGAGAGAACACTGCTGGTAATTAGTGGTCTTGATAATGGGGTAAGGCCAAGGAAGGTTGCCAATAATCTGGCCTAATTACTCAGATGTATGCCAAAGCGTTTGTCTAGGACAGGGTGGCAGATAATGGCTTTGGCAGGTGCTGCCAGGGATGTGCCCCTGGTGACGTTAGCTTTTAATGACCACTGAATTGTGCGCACGTGTGTGTATGCAAATGCATGTCAATATTGCTGGTGAGACTGGTCTTAACCACTAGGGCAGAGTAGGGGAAAAAAAACAGATTATGCCAAGACATCACATTATATTGTTCCATAATTGCTTCTGCAAATCCTGCTATCAATATTTCACAGTGGCTTCTTTCGGAAGCTTCCCTGTCTAGATTACATTTTTCGACAGCAAATGTCTGAGATTTAAAAGCAATTACACGACAATTTTAGTCTCGACTAGCAGCTCCTAGAGGCTGCAATATTCATTAAACCCCACAATATTAAGGTGTATAGTTTTATAAATGTTAATTTGCCAGGGGTCTCGTGGCAAATCCTCCAGTCATCAAAATTAACAGGCTTTATGGTTAGCTTGAACGCTTTCAGCATCCCTCGTCAAATTCTTTACAAGTCCTTTTTCAATAGTTTTTATGCTACAAATTAACTGTGGTTCACTGTTTATCTATATTACTTATCTTTAGATACGGGGTCATTAGAATTTCTTTAATAATAATTTAAATCCTGTTCTGCCATTTTCTTTATTAACTAGCGAGGTGAACCAATAAGTTTACCTGTTGCATGAATACAGGTAGAGGAAGTATGGACCTCAGTAATTTTCTAGTCTTGTTGTTTCATTTCAATAACTAAAGACATAAAAGCAGATTCCACTTTTAAATTTTGAACAAAACTTCTTCACTCATATCATACATGTTATTTTGTGCACATACGTGCACCATCAAGCGCAGCATTATTTCAGGCCGGCCACAAAGTCAAACTCAGCCGCAGTCTTGGCAGATCAACTGATTGCAAAGGCATTTGAAATCAGAATTTGAAATACAGCTACACGTTCATCTGGCTATATCATAGGGGCATTCTTTTTAAGCTTCTTCAGCCTGCCCACATTTTCTCCCCATCTGTAAACCACTTTGCAACCCACCTGCACTGTAATTCCTCCCTTCATGATGTATCTATTTGCATCAATTTCATACTTGCTGTCGTTAATGGTATTCTGTAAAGTGGCCTTGCTACTGCTTTTACAGAAAAGAGTTATGCCACCAAATATAAATTATTGCAAGTGGAAATTTCAAACTTCTTTTGACTGCAGTCATGCTAACCTAATTAATGCTTTGTACCATATTTACAAAGATAACTGAAGTAGAGCCAAAACAAGATTCTCTTAAAAAAAAGTCCAGGGTTTTGTTAGATTTTTTTTAGCTGTATTTTAAAATGTACAGTAGTGTGATCCTTCAAGGAGTAACCACTACATTATGTGATATCTTTGTTTTACTACTTTTTGATGCACTTACATTCAAATTAGATCACATGAAATAAAAGGGTTAGTCATATTGCTGTTGCTTTTAATATTAGATTAATATTTTCAATCAATTCATCAGTTTTCTCAACTGTTTTGCAACTCAGGGTTGCGCTAGGGATGGAGACTAGCTTTTGCTGCCAATGATAGAAAAGCAAAGTTAGCATTTCTATAGAGACGGACAACCATTTATACTCATATTCACACCTTTTTCCAAATCTGAATGATCTGTTTGGACTGGAAGAGTAAGTCGGAGTAACCGGAGAGAACTCAGGCAAGCACAGCGAGAGCATTCAATTCAAATCAAAGTTTTAAGCCCAATCGTAAAACTAAAGAGGGTGTCTGTCTCCTGAATCCAAACTGGGAGCTGGTTCCACAGAAGAGGAGCCTGAACGCTGAAGACTCGTCTCCCTTTTCTACTTATGGATATCCTAGGAACCACAAGTAAGCCTGCAGTCTGAGAGCGAAGTGCTTTATTGGGGTGACATAACACTATGATAGGATAAGATGGGGCCAAATTATTCCAGACCTTGTATGTAAGGAGAATGATTTTAAATATGATGCTGAATTCAACAAGGAGCCAGTGAAAAGAAGCCAAAATGGGGCAATATGTTCTCTCTTTCTAGCGTGTGTCAGCACTTTGCAAATACAACACACTTGTTGTGACACACCACTGCTAACTCCACAGCCCCATTCATAGTTTCCTGTAATTGAATTTCAATATGTTGCTTTAACCCTTACTTCAAAGGGTAAGCACTGCTTTGTCACAACAGTATCAAGACGCTTACAATGAATCTGCCACTTCTTATGAAAATAGTTTGAAGAAGGTCAAAGATTGTCTTGGAAACACACTCCAGAAAGCTGCAAAACCAACAAAACATAAACACTTAAACATCATCAGGAATAATGTGAGGACTTGCTAAGAAAAGACGACACAGCAAGTGATTACTTTCTATTTCAAGTCAACAGTAATCAGTAATCAGCCTGCATGCAGTAAGCACTAGAATCTTGAGAGCTGAATAACAAGTACTCCCAAAAAAGACAAACAAAGGTTTCCTAAATACAGTAGCCTTTTTACTCCCTGGGAGCCAATGGAGTCCAGAGAGATCAAGTCAAGCAGAGACAGTAAACACCCTTTCTAACAAAAAAAAAGAAGGCCCTTAGTCACAGAAGCCATTTACTTTTATGTGCATATGGCTCAAGCCACTAGCACTAGGATCTAGGTCTGCTGGATGAAGCCCGTCTTCTTGGACACCCTACATTTTCTCTTTGATCAAAATCACAGCGTTTCTTTTTTTTCCCCAAACCTGATGGCAGAATCATACAACGACGTGCAAGGAAAAGGCAACGCAGAAGGACACAGCAGGAGTTCACATAATGAAATAATCCACACGTTGTTGACTGACACTCACCTAAAGGAGAGGAGAAAAAGAGAACAGGGAGAGAAAATATTAAATAATGGATTCCAGCTGCAATATTGACAAGACAAGAATCACAAAGCAAAAATCATGGGAAGGTAATTACTGTGAATGTTTGAGAGGGCTGTGCAGAACAGCTCATACTCGGCTGGTTCATGTGACTAAGGCAGACTTCCTTTGTTCGCACTCCTGACCAGCTTGACTCGTATTCAAGAGAGAGAAGGGAATTTGCTGACAGGTATGGGTGTAATTAAAGCCATGATTTTCCATTAATATTCAAGGTTACCTCTTACCTCTAAAGTTGGCCATCAGGAAAGAAAAAAAAAAAACCTCACTAGATTAGAGAATGCATTCATAATGCCAGAACTTTCCTGTCCTTACCTTTTTTATAAACTGACTGATGATTTGTCTTTACACTTTTATTGTCTTTTTGTCTTGTTTTTGTGGTTATGTTGCTTCCCAGATGTCAGTGTTTAGTTTAGTGAGTTATAATTAATCAGAAAAGGCAGCGGTGGCTAAAAAAAATAAGGTTGTACTGTAATGAACCTATGTGTTTTCCTTATTCAGTGATCAAAATCCAGTAATTAATTTACTTCATTTTTACCCACCAGATTTCCAGGAAAATCCCACATTTTCATTGAAAATATTCTTCCAATGTCACTGAATCTGCTTATTAGAATATTTACCAAACCTCTATAAGTCTAATTATTTTCATTTGTTGCAGTCAGTAATTATGATTTATGCAGTCAAAACACTTGTGCTTGATCCTCTAAAATCCGCTTAAGATTCAAATACCGCAGTTATAATACTGGCCTGTTACATTCCCAAAGGTTACTGCATAACAGTTTTCAAAGAACAGATGGTTTTGGAGAGAATAGATATAAGCAGGCAAAGTAAAGACGATCGCTCTAACTACTCAAAGGACCACTGTGTTAATTAAAGAGCGATAGACTTAAAACACAGCTTTCCCCACTGCTAACAAAGCCCAGTTACAATTTAGGCCCTGTTGTGCATTTGTTATTCATACAAAACACAGCAAGCCAAAAGAACAATTAAGGCAAGGCTCGAGTGTGTTAGACAAAACTTTAAAAGGAACCCTGAAAATATGTTAGTTTAAAAAGATCTGGAAACCAGAATGTCGGTGATGTAGTAGCTTCCCTGGCTCATGATCCATCACAGTCCATAGGTTGTTGCAATGTGTAAAGTACAAAACTAAAGTCGTAAGCTTTGTTGTAATTGGCTGGCTGTTATCTACGAACTAATGAGCAGTTCACAGCAAGGTCAGGAAAGCTTCTAAACAGACACATCAAAGACAAATTCATCTAATGTTACTCAAATCTGACTAATATTTAAATCTGACCAGTCTAGAAGCAGTGGCAAGTCCTGTACAGTAAAAATGGAAAAGTGGCTTTAAAGCAACCGATATAACCTTGACCTCGAGTACAGTTTGGTTAAAGACTCAAAAGGTGACCATTGTGTGCAATTTTTATTCAAATCCGTCCGAAACTCTAGTCGGTGTATTGATCAGATTATTAAATGTATTCTAACTAGCAGCATTTCAGAGATTAGTGTCCACCACCACCATATTATCCTCCTTTATGTTTTTATCAAGTCAAGTTCATGGGCCACAATTATCAGTGTGTGCTGTATATCCTTTTGGGTAACTGCATGGGCCTTAGTCAGAAAACATTGAACACGCTTCCTCAGTGATCTTGGTACTGATCAGTGCTTTGCTTTCACAGGCAGCAATTGCCTTAGTGTAAAGTTTATGCCCTGCTACTGTACAGGGGCATCTAATATGTCCTGTCATTTACATTTCTTTGGATGATATTCACTTGCTACACAAAGGCTTTTAGATTCTTGTGGGAGAAAGTTTGAGGCGAATTTGGTTTTAGTTGCTGCTTATAACCATTAGCATTTGTAAGCTCTTTAAGTCAACTTAATGAATCAGGAAAGAACTGCCAGGAACTCGGTTGCAGCTCTGTTGGACGTTGTCTTCATACACGACCATAAGCATATCACTTCTTTGGTTCCCTACGGACAGGGCATTATAATCAAAAGCAGTGCACTGTGCTTTTCTTACTTCATATACTCAGGAACATTAGAAATAATAATAGCTCTGGAGTGTAACCAGATTATCTTATCGATCCAGAGTGCTTTGTGGACAAAAAGTAATGGCAGCACTCATAGGTCAAAATATGATCTGAACGGTAGGGTTTTTTAAAAAACAATACAAATATTTCATAAGATTTTAACAGCGTGCCTTAGCAGGCAAGGGCATTTAAAGCATAACCAAGCTCACAACTTGAAAGAGTCAGAGTTCAGTACTGCAAACAAGTATTCTTCACTCAGTTCAACTTACACTGATACCAGCTCTCATACATATATAAAGCACACAGAAGAATGCCAAGCAGACGAACATAGTAACTTTGAAGCTATTAAGAGCCATTCATGTCAACACTACACATGAACGCATATCAAAGCCAGAGCACTTCCCCAATCACAGCGCAATAACAGCTACACTCTCATCCATTCATGGCATAGTCTTCAGCCTGGATAAAAACTGGCTTGTGCTGCCCTCGTCACCAACTTACCAAAAGCCTTTGATACAAAAAATCCTTCTCCCCAAACAACAATCTGTAGGTCTAGATGAAGCCAAGGTTAATTGATTTCAATACTATTGGATAGCTAGAAACCAAACTGTTGTTGGTGAATTAATTAAATTAAGCCATTTTATCATCAGAAATAGGGAGTCTCAAGATCTGTTCTTGCTCAAATGATGTTTGCTTTATAATTACATATATAATTTATGCATAAATATTCTTCTGACCATCCTTCAGTTAAAAGTTCAAATGGCACCAGGGCCGAGTCTTATGAATGCCTTTAAAAAGGTTGGGTTTAATTAAATAATGACTATCTTCTTTAAACTGCCACAAAAATGAGCTGCCAGACTTCATACCTGTCCTTTACTGAGGAGATAGTGTGTATTGTCATGCTCCTCCACTGTCACTCCAGCGGTTAAAGCCTGTATGTCATTGTGCATTGTGTTTCATTGATAATGACAAAATGTATGCTCATCACTGTCCTTTGTATTAAAAGTCTTCACTGACTTCCAGAAGGAGAAAAAGACTCATTTATACAGTACTGTGCAAAACTCTTAAACTCCTCATTTCTTTATATTTTGCCTCTAAGTGGCCTTGAGCAATAGTTGCCTAGACTTCAAAATATTCAATATTGTTCATATTATACACATAAACAACTTGGCAAAGATCCAATTTTAAATTATAGCTTTAGGTACTTGTCACACAAAGCTTCTTTCTTTAGTTGAATCTAAAGAAAGAAGGCATTAAAGGCATAAAACTGTTTTTGTTTTTTGTTTTTTCACCAACAAAGAGATCCCCAAAAAGCTATTAGCTGAGAGCTTGCGTATTTCAGCGTGGATGTACAGATAGGGTATTTTCTTTGATGTTTGCACGTTTCAGTAAATAACTGCACTCATTTCCTATTTTCTGAGCAACATATAAAGAAATGTGGGGTGGCTCAAGACAATATTACAGCACTGTATATTATTTATGAAGTTCTACTGTCTAAGATTTGATCTACTTAGCATCTCTTCTGTCATTTAAATCTAGTAACTACAGTTTATCCAGTACCGTATTTTTCGGACTATAAGGCACACTTAAAATCCTTTAATTTTCTCAAAAATCGACAGTGCGCCTCTTAATCCGGTGCGCCTTATGTATGAATTCTGGTTGTGCTTACTGACCGCGAACAGATTTTATGTGGTACACGGGCGCTCAAAAATCTGTCAAAATGTTTTAGTACGACTTTGGTAAGCTACAAAGCCACACCACTTGATGGATTGTTGGAGAATTACGGCTACCGTAGTCAGGAGCCTTGCGGAGTAATACGTACCGTGCTTCAGCATAATATTACCGTATTGTGTGTGTAAGGACCCCAAAATGGCACCTGTTAAGAGACATGCTTACGAAGCGGATTTCAAACTCTATTAGTCACGCAGTAGAACATGGGAATAGAGCAGCTGTGAGAGAATTCAACATTAATGAATCAATGGTATGGAAGTGGGGGAAGCAAGAAGAATGAATTGAGTAAAGTTTGACTTATCTGACTGGTTTCGCTTAATGTGCCTTATGGTCCGGTGCGCCTTATGGTCCAAAAAATACGGTAACTTATCTTTCTTGTACAAATGTGCTCCAAATAAAGAACTTTGTGTTGACAAGATTGTTAGTTAATCATTTCCAAATCAATACTGTCTGCATGGACAGCAATTAAAAAAAAAAAAAAGTGAACATGTAAAGCTGCGGTGTTAAGCGATGGGGTTGAAAAATTTGGGCGCACCAGTGCAACCATGGCAAAAAGTTAGTCTAGAGCCCTGTGCCATAAGGCACTAAAGGGTACCTGATTAAACAATTAAAAACATAACTTTCACCCAGGAAACAAAATAACTACTCTATGACCATGTATGTCCAAAATCCCTTCATATTACAGGCCATCAAATATCCCTGTTCTGCCAGATTTGCCAGCATCACAAAGATCTGGACAAGGTGACACACTGGTTACAGCAATACTGGACTGAAAAGTCACAGCTTTTTCAGTCATAAGGCCCTGGTTTGTCTTCCAGTTGGGAAATTTGTGTATTTTTGCACTTTGTTTTCACTTTTGTTTCCACAGTTTGTATCCCTTCTATAAGGTTTCTACACCAAATCTAACCTGTAACCTGATGAGCACCTTAAAGAAACATAATTGCACATCTCACAGGTATAAATGGTAGTAAATGGTATAAGCGGTGTCATGACCTTGCATAGGCTAGATTGTAGGCTCTTTATAGATTCAATGCAGAAGTCATCTTTACAAAAAACTTAATAATGTGATAATTAATTGTGATTTTCTTTAAGAAGCCATACTGTTTTAAGAAAAAGAAGTTGGAGTGACATTTTTAATTCTACAGAGCCTAAAGTAAAATCTTGATAATTATTAGGATGGTTCTTAGTAAAAATAGTCTTATTTTAGATATTTTAACTGTCTTTCCATAGCTACTGTATTTCACTTGGCTTATATGACCACTTTTTCAATCACAGATGATCGTATAAATTACTAATGTCATGGTCATAGCCCTGCACTTGTCCTCCATATCATCCCAGCTGGATGTACTGTCAACAGTGACCGCAGTGTCAGGTTTGCATAGTGGAATTGCTAGTTATTTTTAGCGTCCTTTACTGAAACATAGGGCCTCGGTGCCTACTGGGGAGGCTTTGCCTCCGGTTTTCTTTGGCAACTGCCATGCACCTTCCCACCAAAGAGGAAAAGTAGTTGTTGTCAGCTGCAACAGGATGACAGCACTCCGGGGACGGACAGTGGGACTGTGTGGCCCAATGGCTCGGCTAGCCAATTAGCATGCAGAGATTGCCCTGTCAGACATGCTCAGAGAGAGGGAAAAAAATTGAAGTTCTCCACAGAGAGTGGGTGGCAACCTGTAGTAGCCATCTATCAATTAGCCCTCAAAGCCTGGATGTTAGCGTTTGTCCATATGCTTTCTGGAGTCTCTTTTTGAGTACTGTTTTCCTCTGAGAGTTGCAACATCATTTATCTTTCAATTGATTTTCATATTCTTTCTTTTCACCCTCATCTCTTTGCTCCTTGTTCCCCTTTTGGCCTGTATCTGTTGCCATCTTTTCCCCATATTTATTTTTGCGCTGACACATCTCCTCCTACTTATAGATTTGATGTCTCTCCTGCACTCGCTCTTTGTCAGTCCAACTAGCTCCCCTTACTCCTCCCTCCCTCCCTCGTCTCAGTGTGAAGGGGCCAGCCTTCACCATGTGGGGCTTCATTAGGTCTGCCTGGACAGCTCTCACTTTGGTAATGAGATTCCATTATTGGATGAAAGTGTTAGATCCCAGCAGTGTGCATCTCTCCCCTCCATTCTAACTTATTGGCGCTCGGCCTCCCTTCTTGTCCCCACTCCCGCTCCATATGCTGTGACTCAGCATGCGCCGCAACAGCTGGGTTTGCAACTGCATGACAAACGGTAGTCCTTTAATCAAATGCCTAAAGAGTGCACGGTTATCCTCCAGCCACATTTGGTCCGAAACTCATTTTCTTTCCCTGTGCTGCTTAAGTCGCAGTCTCCTAACCCATGCATCTCTGAAGCCCCTTCTTACTACTATAAATACAAATTTGCTGGACTCTACAAAGTTCCTTTTTTTTTCGCGCACAGAGTAAATGTACAAGAGGAGGCACTTTTCACCCTGAGGCATTTTACCATTAGCAGTGCCGAGGCTTGTCTTTTTCGTTTTGATGCTTAATGATATCTAATCAATTATAAAAAATATTACTCTCTTGATTTTTCATGCCCAAAGCACTCTGAATAGAAAAAGTTGAAAAACAAAAAAATGATTATACTCCAGCACTCACCTCAGAAGGCAGCATTCTCAAAAGATGAGGCCTTATGTCAGGAAACCAGCTTCAATGTTTGGGACCAGCCTCATTCTTTTGTCTTAGAGTGGACGGTCCTTCTTCCCAGAAAGTCTGGTTTTATCAGACTGGTCACCTACATATTTGAACAACCAGGAAGCTGTTTTTAAAGGTGACTACCATCTGCCCACATCAGGTGCCTCTTCACTCCTCTGGCTGCTCATGCTAGTACTTTTCAGAGTCAGAGACATCCCCTGATTAATCACTTAAGAAAAGTCCCTTCTTGTTGATAAACTAATTACCCGGTGCATACTGACCAGCCAACGTGATCCCAGCTCAAGGCATAAGTCAAATCAATGATCCCACTGTTAATTTATCTCACGCTTGACAACGTAATAGGCCCTCTGGAGTAAGCTGACTAATGAGGACTTCCTAAAGGTTAAGTAAACACAGATGATTTTAGAGGGACAGGCACACCAGTAGCTAAGTGGTCCACCCTCTGTGTTCCAAGATGGGAGAATGGTAATAAATTGTGTTGTTGAGTTAGTTTGCAGACTTTTCTTTCAAGAAATGAACTCTGAGTGTTGAAGATCTGTTTGTGCTTATTAAATTTGATTTGGTAGTTTTTCCCATCATGTTTGTCAGAAATAATAACAAAAATCGATGAGACTGTAAAAAAAAAAAGAAGCAGCGGGATTACTGAAGAAAAAAAGAAAAAAGAATAAGAAGTCTGATGAGACACAAGCATTCATACAATCAAACAGAATTTCAAAAGAATGGGAACAATAGAAAAGATATCTTTATCTATAATCCAAAATGCTTTTAACGTGACAACTTGTTGATCTAGTATTTACACAGCTGTATTTCCACAGTTCAGGACAACCTTTCTAAAGCCACAGTACAAATCCTTGCCGGCGGTGAGCTCTGAGGCTGAACAACAAAGCCAAAGGTAGAAATGCCACAAACTACTGACTATCTCCATTTATAAAGGCCGATAAATGAAAATTAACAGCATAAAAAGGAGTTGGAACAAACACCTTTCAACCATGTTATGAGTGTTGATGTTGAATAGTTTGTCTAAAATAATATTCTGATATATTGGGTTTTGAAATCAGCAGTACTGGTGTATGTACTGGGCTCTACTCATTTCCATCCTCATGACAAATGTATTGGGGTGATTTAAAAAAAAAAAAAAATTTACTTAAAATGAAAGTTTATACAATTGTGACCTGACTGATTTGACTGAGGTTTTAGGTCCACTATTTTTAGTCACTGAACTAGATCTCTCAAATAGGGATGGAGCAAAAATACATTTCGATATTCAGCGGGGGAAATTTGATTTGTAGATTACCCCCAGAACCCCCACCTCCACTCACAGTTGACGGCGCTTAGTTGTGGCAACTTGTGACATGCTAGTTTGAACTTTTTAATTTTTCGAAATTGTTTGATGGTCTGCGACACTTTCTGACAGTTTTTTCTTTTTCTTTTAGCCATTTAATTTTTCTGAAGTCCTGACCTTTCCTATTGTCAACAACATCTGAGGTGTTGTTGACTCTTGAAATCGATGTTTGTGCTTCAGTCAGAATCTTGTATTTTACTTTTTATGCTACTAAGCATGTATTACCCATATCGTCTTTGAATGCTTTCTTGCAAATGTGGCGCTCCGCCCTCTCATCTCAATATGCTCACTGCTGGCTCCACAACACCGAGAGGTCAGTAGACTTCAAATTTAAGTCAAGACTTCAAAGCAGGCGATCACAAACCAGTGGGTGATTTTGTGATGGCTGCTATGATTTCTTAAACTGTCACACTTTAATGTAACATTGTCACTGTGTTCCCATGTCTAAATCATGGCTGTGGTTATAAAGTAGTTCTGCTTCTTTACTGCCTTCTCTCTTGTTAGTAATATGCTAAAACTACTGTTTTTATGTAGTCATATTTTGTTAAAGGCCAACTGTCTTCACTGTGTAGAGGCTTTTATTAACTGCTTGGTATCCTTGGTGCAAAAAAACTTTAATTGGTAGTTTTTTCGTTTGCTTTAGATTTGTTCCAGTGGGCAGAAATCCTCCAAATGCAGCACATTCTTGGGCAAAATTGATGTATGAGTATGATCAAAAGAGAAAAACAAAAGGGACAAAGCTTGACGGATGAAGTCATTTAGCCTTATTGCCGTATATTCATACAACCACTGGGGAAATAATCCTCAGCTATGTCTTTCTTCTGCAAGTAAGGTCGCATGATTTCCATGCTCGACCTTGTCATGCTTTTGTTACACATTCAGAAGAATCTCCTCCTTTTCTTTGACTTACAAGTTTGAATGAAGTTGTGTTTCAAGAATAGGAGGATAGAAGTTTTCAACTGAAATCATATTATGCTTGAATCTGGATAGCATGAGTGAGTGAATAATATGAACTGTATTAAGCTAGGCACCCTGCTTGCTTTCTCATGAATAAATAACAAATGAGCGTGAGTCGGAGCATGGAGACATCAACTCCATTACCATTCTGTTTGCCCCGTCCAATATGTGGGGAGCAGAAATGAGAAGTGAATTGCTGCATTATGCACCCAATTTTCTATAAGGCTCCTGGCTTTCTTTGTAGATATTTGGTGAATGGGTTGTATGGAAATTCTAATTTTTCTCTTGTCTCAAAGAAGAAAACACACTCATAAGTATTGCTTATTTATATCATTTATATAAAACAGGTTCCAGTGTGTCTCCATGGTAGTTTCAAGTCTTTTACATTTTAAAAAACATCCAGACAACATCAGCTGATAGATCTTTCTTTGAAAGTTCCTCTGAAATCTTTCTACTGTCACCTTTAATAACCTTGGCAATCCAGTATAGAGTTCAAAAAAACAATGTCATGCACATGCTGTCTTTTGCTTCCCCTCTTGCTGTTGCTTTCATTGTTTATTTAGTCATTCTCAGACAGTTTTCCAGCTAATCCCCACCGTCCCCGGCAGGGAATTCAGAGGAGCAGCCAGGCCTACATCACACTCCAAACCCAACACAGAGCTAGAGCCTACAGGGTCACAGGTGGAGATCTTGCTCCTCGATGTTTTTGTCCATGCTCCCCAGCCAGAGTCCAAAGCCATTCTTTTCACATTAAAAAAAAGGGGAAGAAAAGAAAAAACAAAAGAACAAATTGCAAGTGCCTGACATTTTTCTACCAAAGAAAAGAAAGAAGATGTGGACACTTTGTGGTTTTTGTGCCACTGCAACTATATTTGTTTATTATATGTATTTTGAAAACGTTAAAGGCAATCACGGATACACTTTATAAATGTAAAACTAAGAGCTTAACAGGAAGTTATTATTTTTAGAATGACAACACAAAAAATAATGAAGGATTCTATTCAGCATTTAATTTTACAAGCTATATAGTGTTTGTTCAGACAGGCCACAGTGTTAAAAGCCTGAACGGTACATTTTATATAGCATATTGCAAGCTGCTTTGCAACCCACCACCACCTACAGACAGAATTAACAATCTTATTTTGAGTCTTATGGTCCTGACTAGATTGCATTTTGGGGAATATACTAGAATTCCTGGTTTACAAAAACAAATGGAGGGGTGGCAGGAAGACTGCTACCATGTAAACCTCCCTAAGGCTGTCCGCTTGGATTTTACACCATGCTTCTGTGCACAGTCCAATTTGAACGAGAACTGACACTGTTTGCAAAGGATGTTTCAGTGTACAACTAATTAAATGGCAGCAACCCATGAAATAACCTGAAAGTGACCTGGAGTGGTTAAGCTTAGGCAATTAAAACTACTTGTTTAAAGTTAGTAAAAGAAAAGAATGCGGTCATGGTTTCACAAGCCATCACAGAATGTCGTAAGGAAAATCAGACATTGAATTCCCTCCAACGTTTGCTTGCTAGAAAGCATTTTCTGAAGTGTTATGATCAGGATACTCACTCTAAATTGTTATGATAAAATAGTAAAAAAATAGTCATCCCTAAAGCATGGTCATATATCCATTAAGTTTCTATATAAAGTGCTTCCTGCACATGGTCTGCATTCCACTCACTGTGGAGCATGTAGTCTTTCAGACTGTAAGTAGCTGCTGTGCAGAGATGTTGCATTTTCTAGTAAATTTAGTTTGACACCGACTAGAAACCTCAACCATTTCTTGTGCTTTGTTGCCTCAGTAGTGAGATTACTGTGTGTGTTTCCTGTGTGTGTGTGTGTCATGCACACATGCCGTGATGGATGAAGGTATGCTTCATTCTGCACTCCCTGACACCATCCCATCTGCTCTCTCTTTCTTCCATCCATACCTTGTTTTTAGCCTCTGCTCCCCCGCTTGGCTCAACAAATAGTCGTTGTCACTTCCCCAACTGTAACAAATACATGGTAGTCAAACACAGACATTAATTAGGAAGCATGGCATCCCTGCAAAGAACATCAGAGTTGTGCATTGAAAATCCTTTCCCAGCATGCTGAATGTAGAAAACAGGGTAGGATCCTGGGCAATTCACTGCAACCCACAGGCCTGGGCCAATCTAGAGGCTTAATTTTACATGAAAAGCAATTAATAGCCAAAAAGTCATTTTAGTTTTATTAAAGCACTCACAGGGGCTTTATCACATTGGAAATTAAATTGATGAATTGATACCGAAATGGTCCATTCTACCTAACTGACCACTAACTTGTTATTTGATAGCTTTAGTATGGTTTCAGCAACTCTCAGCTGTGATGGTGAAAATGGGAACGAAAACACGAACCCATGTAGTCATTCAGAAAAAAACCCTATTAATATATCTTAAAAACTTTGGTGGTTTCTGGGAACAGCTTTGCTAGACTGTGATGTTTTTAACATTGATCAAAAACATGCTACAAAAATGGAAGATGGAGTTATTCTTTTTGCTTTTTCAACAGCTTGCACAGCTGCGTTGATCTCATCCACATTTGTTGTCATTTTTTCTGCTTTTTTCTGTTTCTGGCACAGCAAGATCACAAAAATCGCATTCATAATTCTCGAGCTAGGATTGACTGGGGCTGTTTTTGGCATCCTGCTAAGGGAAACCGTCATCAATGAGTGCAGCACCAGGTCTATCTGAATTAGATGTAATACTGAGGTATTGAAGGCAGGTAAAGAGCTAGTTGGCCTCAAAGTCAATGAATGATAAATTATAAAGATCTTACTACAAACTAAACTAACATATGTAAATTATTGTTGACATAAAATTGTGTGAGTGCATAAAAGACTGATGTGATAGCTCAGTAAAGAAAATATTTATAGGTATGCATCTGCCAGTGTTGCCAGTCCAAAAAGCTACAAATCTGTGAAAACGCACAAAAACGTTGATCCTACTTTCTTACACAGTGCAGCTGAAGTTCGTCTTCTACTGCAGTATTCTTCTTCTGGACTGCATGTGCATCTTTGTTCCAATAACACTTTAATAATTTTTGCTAATGATTGTTTTTCAAATGCAACAATAGAATAGTGCTTTAGGGAAAAATAACACTGGGTCATCAACTTAGAACCAAGTTTGTACTTTGTTTACTTCAAATTTTGCTTTTTTGTGACTGGGACAATATACAGTACTTTTATTCAGCTGTGCCTTAAGGCCTCTGGGCCACCAAGCAATATGCGTTCTACACTTTGAAAAACAGATCAAGGGTGGGAGCAAATATTTTTGTGCTAGACTTTATTGTTGATTTCTCTGCCTTAATGATGACTTTATCCCAGCTGCCTCCCACACAGAGCCACACACAAAACCTTCGCTGGTGTATATTTTATCATCTCCCGGAGATGACTGACTGCACCAGACTGAGACTTAAGACTGGGAGGTTGCTGCGTCTTCTTTCTACTTTCAGCCATGCGCCAAAAGTAATCTAGTGGAGTATGTTGTTCTTTAAATCTGCAATATGCAGCATTTCGCAACATAAAAATAAATAAATGTGATAGGGGTTCAGTTCCTGGCAGTGGTGCCTTCTTCTTAATTTCCCAGGTGCTCTGAGGAATACTATAAAGTACTTTATTTGCATTTAGAGAACTCCCAGGGCTTAAATGGGCATGAAACACGTTCAGTTAAATAATAAACGAACAAGTCAAAGATTCAAGCTTTGTAGATAAAATCTTTGCAAGTCAACTTTGATTTCCAGGTTGCAGCATGGTAATAAACATCAATCATCTGAACTTAAAAGCCTGCAAACAGCAAAATGAGACTGTGTATTGCACTGTTTAGGCTTATTGATTCCTCCAACCTCCACCATATGTGCTTTTTGGTAGACTGAATCATCAGTTTATATGTATTTTTACTATTTTTTCAACTGTCTTATAATTGGATGAGGAAAAACACCATCCCAAATTTATGCTCTTCCTGTTTAAGTACCAAACATACCTAGGTTTGACATTGATCACTACCCAGTTGGTCCACTGGTGAGCAAATATACTAGATGTAGATGGGTGTTCAAAACCTCTCCTTCTAGAAGTGTTTTTTTTTTCTACTCAAACATGCTGTTTAAAGTGTTTGTCCGCAGTTTGTTTGCGATATAGTTCTTGACGACCGTGATAAAAACCACAGGCTAAAGCACGCTGGCCAAGCAATAAAGCTGCTCTTCATACCAGAAGTGTTGCCGGCGCTTCAACCAATTCATGAACATCAGAAAGCCAGTACCTATAGAAATGTTCAGTTTCTCAGAAGTATTTCCATGTATTCACTCACTACTTTGTTGGGACTCCACCAGTGTACCATGACATGGAGGTGGTCATCTTGTGGCACTGCTGAGGTGTTATTAAAGCCCAGGCTGCTTTCATAGCAACCTTCAGCTCATGTGTATTTGTGTATTTTTGGGTCAGGTGTTTCTCATCTTCCTCCTTACAATACCCTGCAGATTTTTCTGTGTGGTTCAGGTCAGGGAGGTTGGCTGGCCAGTCAAGCACAGTAATAACATGGTCAGCAAACCATTTGCTAGTACTTTTGGTTTCCTTTTCCTGTGGGGACATCATCAGCTAAAGTAATTCACTGGTTTTCAGTTCTTCGGTGACAGGAAAACACAACAGTCTTGGTGTTTAGTTATTTGTAGGCTAGATAAGCATTTTCATCGCTTTAATTGCAGTTACAAATCCCTTTACTGGAATCTGTATGGTACTTTATGGTATGTTTTATATTTAGCAATGTTTTTATTTTTGTTTGTTTTTTAAAGCAGAGTCTAATGCCATAGCCTCCTAAGACCCGAACTCTTCCAGAGCATGCATTTTTAATTTCTCTTTGATATTTGGGCATATTGGGGCCCGATGAATGTAAAAACAAAGAATTATCAGATTTTATTTTTTTACCTGATTTTTGTTTCTATGAAAAATGAGAGCCACAAATGAGGATATTTGTTTAAAATTTTGATAGAACAGTGGCAGTTTAATGTCCTCGTAAGTGGATATCAGGCCCTTGTAGAGCAAAATTGAGTATTCTGGTCTAAATAACCCAAAATGTGATGTCCACATATGTGGACGCAGGGTCCTAGTAGGTTAAATCAAGAGGACAGCTTCAGTTCCTCGCGTAAAGAGCTGTCTGACAACAGCTAAAGCCCAGAAAACACTTATTTCTCAGTCACATCTAGCCCTTCCATACAGGATTTGATTTCAGATCACAAAGATGATACTCATCTTGTTTCTGAGACTTCACTGACCAATGGCTGATATTACTGTGGGTTTATAAATGTCAAACTTTTACTGTAATATGGCCATAAAAGAAGTAGAAGAAGACGAAGAATAAGAATAAGCTACTTTCAGCTGTTGCCGTGCTACAAGGGGTTGCTCCACATGTTTGATTTGGCAGTTTTAAATGAAATACCCTTCCTGATTCAACCCTAAGTGGGAATTTTGTCTCTGGCTGGATTCATCTTTCAATTGGCAAGCAAATGTGTTAACCACTACACAATTTGAGTCTCAATACTTGTATTAAAATTGCATTTTTGGCAAACTGAGGTGCCGTAATTAAAGGTGGATTTTGTTTTTCCTGAAATCTATGTCAACATATGTGTCCAATGCATAAAATATTTGAGTCATTACAAATAAGACTTTGTGCTTAGGATAAATGATTCTTAATCCCTAAAAAAAATAGAATACTTTTTAAAAAATATTTTTGCGACTGAAAATGGCATGAAAAATGTATTTTTACCAATGTCAAGCTTTGTTTTGGGCATTATACAGACACTCCCATAATGTTTAATAAAACCACAAACACACGAGAAATCCTCCTGAAATTGCTCGAAGAAAGAAAATGATGAGCACGGCTTCCATAGTGAGAGGATTTATAACTGCTAAGAAGAAGAACCAGCAGAGCCAGACAGAGTACAGCTGCCCACCCTCACCCCCCCAACTGCTCATTCCTCCATGCTTGGTTGGCTCAGCTAAGAGTAGTCAAGTGCAATGGAAACCTCAGTCGCTGCCGAGGTTCCATTCGCACCTCGCCAAACTCGCCTCACTTCCAATTCCCAGCTGGTCCCTGACCAACCTCCTGGCATCTGCGCTCCTCCTCTTTCCTTTTTCTAACAACTCAGCGGCTTCATCCCACCGTCACTGTGGCCCGTGCTACCTTTATTACTGCTCAGGCTGTGGGAAGAAGGGAGCTTGCCCACTGGCCCATGTCAGGTTAAACTCAAACCTATTTGAAACAAGAAGTGCGCGGTGTACCGTGAGTACAAGTAGGGCGGCTGAAAAGTTGAGGTTTGAAAAGAAGTAATTAGATTAACTTAATCTTACATGCTAACATAGACAACAATTAGGGGTTTGGGCAGGAATTTCTGATATATAAAGCCATATTAAACCCTAAGACGTGCTACAGGCTCTGACTTTGATATTGATTCAGTCAGAATTAAGACAGTTTCGTTGTTTTTTTCTCATTTTTCAAAGGTGGTCTGGAAAGTATTACTTTTTTTCCACTGTGACTCCCAGCAAAACCCTTATACTACTATAGAAAGTTGTGCTGATTTTAGCTTTTTGGGGGCATCCAGACTAGCGTCGTCTGGAGAAGTGAATCACTGATGCCTGCAAGAGTGTCAATCCAGTTTTCTCAGATAAAAAGGAGCATGATATCCAATAAGCAATCACGTCTAGATGTTGGCAGCGGTCATGGCAGAAACATCCTGTGGAGGAGTGAGTAGTTTCCCTGTGGAGTGTGAATTTTTGGAAATCCTGAAGTACATTTCATTAGGCTGGTTTGCCTTTAAGTGTGTTTACGTGTGTGCATAAATGCATCTCAGTGGGCGTTAAAAAAAGCACCTGGAGACAAAGCGGTTACTCAGGCAGAAAAGACAAAGCCAAACTGTGTGTATTGGGGAGGAGAAAAAAAAAACCCAATTCCCTCTCGCTGTTGAAAAGGGGAATAATTCTTGGATGCCAGGCAGCAAAAAACATATTTAACAAATGATTTCATAAGAGCAAAGCAAAATAAAGAAATGAGCGTGGGCAGGAAACAGATGACACAGATGTTCTACCCTGATCTTTCATCTGACTCTGAGCATCCCTTACATCTCAGGGACTCTACATGGCCATTAGTTATTTGGCGTAGGTGCACACATGCTGAGCATAGGAAGCGGCAAACTGCTGCCAGTCCTCTGGTTGCTCGGCATTGAGTCATTTTTGCTCAAATATCAAACAATATCAAACGTTCTGTAGGAAAACCAGACAAAAGTTCCAGGGGATAGATGCATAAATCCCTTTCTAGCTTTATTGCTTAAAGTTAACCGTAGATACAAAGGCAGATTACTCCACTGTGATTCTTTTCGTTGAATTTATGAAGCCGTCTGTTTGCACAGTTTGGCTTCATACATCTTGATCAGTGTGCACGGACCTGATTTCAGCTCTTTCAGTTTGTCATAAATTCTGTTTAGACATTTGGACAGCTAAATCAGCTGTTTGCATATTTTTACATAATTTCCAGCATACGCCACAGTAATTCAGCAGATGCCCCTTTTTCTAAGTATTGCAGCACGGCTACAGCAGTTCATAACCTTTAGATGGGTTTAAAGGTTCTGAAGCAGAGACTGAAGGTTCAAGGTTTAACCCTTCAGGTAATGAGTGAGGTGGAAGTATATCAAAATGATAGGTTAAACTAAAGTTTTTGCCTCTTTTTTTAGTATTCATACAGAAAAATGTGTTATGAAATAGAGTTATTAGCTCTCAAACTGCAGGCTTACTTCTGGTTCCTAGAGTTTCTAAAAGTAGGATGGAAGGTGGAGCCTTCAACTTTCTGGCCACTTTCTTGGGGAACCATCTCCCAGTTTGGGTTTGGGAGACATTTACTCTGCTTTTAAAATTAGACTCCAAACTTACCTTTTTGATAAAGCCTTTTTTGATCAAGGTGACCTTGATCTCTCCCTTAGTTATCCTGCTATAGGCTCGGACTGTTGCAGAACTTCCTGTGATACATTTGAGTGCTTTTTCTCTACTCGCCTTTTCTCCCTCCCCACATTTTTAGGCTTGCAGCATGTCATTACATTTTCGTCTTCTGTCTCCCTTTTCTGTGTTTTTTCCTGTTTCCCTAAGCTGTCTTTTTATTTCTCTTTTCTTTTCCCACTCAACCCCCAACCAGTCATAGGCTGCCCCTCCATGAACCTGGTTTCATCCTGTTAAAACAAAGTTTTTCCTTCTCACCGTCACAAAGTACTTACTCAACAGGAGTTCCTTGATTTTCTGGGTTTTTTTTTCATTCTTTACTTTATAAAATAAAGTGAAAGAGGCAACTCTTGTTGTAAACTGGTGCCATATAAATAAACCTAAATTGAATTGAGTTGAATTTTCCATAAAAATGAAGGTATTGAATGATTTTAATTGGGCCTCTACCTTATACAACATTACTGTCATTAACTCTTTATATGTAAACCAGCTTTTTCTTCTTCTTATCTGATACCCACACTGTGGCTGTGGAAATCTGCTGGTACCAAGTACAGAGTTAAACTAATAACCTGTGCACCTCAATGTTAGGAAGAAACTGGGATCACTTATGCGTAAGACAACATGAGCCTCGATTTAAATCCAAGAATATAAATGTACCTTACTCTTATTATTCATTGCTGAAGCAATAAATAACAACAGGCTTAGGATCGATAAAAAAAAAAAAGTTTTGGTGTTATTCATCTAACTTAATAGCAATGGTTTTATTTCAGCTCAAAGTCTGAGACATCAGGCTTCACACTGTCATCATATATAGTCACAGTAGTACTCCAAACTGCTGATCCTCTACTATTAATTTTGTCCATCCTGCATTAGCTCTGGCACTATCTGCTGCTGTTGTGGCAAAGTAAAGACTGAACAACACAGAAACGAACTGAATGGATCGTTCCGTGGATCGGCTAATTGTCCCTGATCGAAATATCGGATCAATGCATCCCTAAAGTAAAATGTCATTAACAATAGCAAGGCTTGAATTAAAAATAATTGTAACACACACACACACACACACACACCTAATTAATCACTCCCCTACCAGTTGGGTGTCATTCGCCATTTATCATTTGCCAATAAAAAAGCTCAATCATTATGAAACTATACTGACAGTTATCTGATGCACTTTGCCGAATGCTATCCCTCTGCTGCTGCTTGTCTGCATACAATAGAAGCCTGCTTAAACATGCAGGTAATCAGTCAATAGGAGTTGGAAGACAAACAGAAATAAGAAGACATCTCTTAAGAAAGTTCATGCCCCTTGCCTACCAGTTCTGCATATACAAATGTGTATAGAGATTGTCCCTTCACTACCATTATGTGAAAATTAGCAGCTGGTTTGTCAGGAAAAAGTTTCAGTTCCATTAAACCACTGAAAACAAAAAGCGCTCAAGATGATGACGCACTTTACAGAGCACCGACAAACCTCAAGCAGTGAAAAACACTAGAGGTGATTGAAATATGGCCTTTATGCTTTTGTATTCATTTGAAGAACATTGCTATCTTAACACAAATGAATGAAATCCTTTTCAATGGCCAGTATTTTTCAAAATTGTGTTTCCTGTACAAAAACAATTTATTGACTTTATTTTGCCACATTAACATGTTAATATTACAGAGTTTTTCCTTAAGGGAAACACAATTTTTCTGTTTATTTTTCTCTATGCGAGCATTTAATCTAAATTAAATGTGCACTTGATTGACATTTATAATGTACAACATTGAGAATAACCATACAGAATTATTAAAATGACACAAATTTTTGCATTTCACCCTGGCCAGCTCTGAAAAACCATCCGCCTGCATGGTCTAAAGTAGGTTAGAGGCACTTACGGACTCTTTTTCCTGACACTAATGGGTGGGGGACGCTGTCATTTTGTTGTATTACTTAGACAGATTTTCTAAATAGCGATAACTGTCAGTATCTTTGTGCTCTGAGGAGTGTTTTCTCGTGGCGTCTCACTCATGAAATAGTACCTGCAATAATGCACTGGATGTGATAGGTTAGCTGCGAAAGCAGCACTCATGAGTTGAGCCTTCAGTGTTTGTCTGCAGTAAACTGTGGCACCGCAACTCACTAACACCCAATGGAACAGCTCTCCTGGGCTTCCACATAAAAGACCGCAACAGCTGTTCCACCATTTTGCAGCTTACCAGCTCGCAATGTTCTCCATCACCCTCCACCTCGTTCACATTCTCTCATCCCTCTCTGTGCCTCTCTCCCTCACTCTCTCTCACCTGGGGGTGTGATTAGCAGAGTCAATTAGCGCACACTAATCAGGCTAAAACACAGACTGACAGATGTAGAATGCCAAAAATTACTTTTTTTTCCCCCACTAACTTTTTTCTTTTCCCAAGTGATTTCCTAAAATTAGTGAAGGGAGTCTTGCCACGATTCATCATCAGAGTAATTGTTGGTGGGTGTGTGTGTGTTGTTCGTAGCACTTTACATTGTAGAGACGGCATGTGTCATTGCAAGAGTATCTTGAAATTACTGAACCTTCATGGTTTTGCCCAGACACTGTAGTGTTGTTGAGTCAGAAGCAGGTATTCAGGATGAGTCAAGATGTTTCTGTGCATCTTTATTGAGTTCATATCTTGCATCTGTAATCTTTGACCTGACGCTGACTGTGAGATTTTGCTTTAGAAATGAGGATTTAAAGAACAGATACTGGTGATGCATGAGAGATATAACCATATAACCAAAGCTAGATGCCGGTTTGCATAGTTTGGAACTATTAAAATAGTGCAAGGAACTATTAAAATACTGTCAACAATTCTTATTTGCTGTACTATGAATTAAAAAAGACAATAATTGTGGTCTACACGCCCATGGCAGAAGCCACAATAACCAAAGATTTTCTGTCAGTGACTTATATCTGGAAGCAGTGATAGAGATATCTGTTGCTCTGACAAATTAGTACTAAAAGGGTGACACTGTCAAGAACACAGCTCAGTGTGTCTGTTCCGCCTCTATCTGGACATGAAATTAACATTACGCGGCTGGATCTCCTCTCTGTAAAGCAACTGTTTGTGGGTTCAGTAAGTCCCATATATAAGTAGTACTGCTGACTTCTGATCAGTTCTTTGAGGAGATCATAATGGGGTTTTGTGGGTAATGGTAACGCCAGTGTCCAGGGTGGCACACAAAAAGGAGACACAAAAGTTGTCTGCGTGGTGCAAAGATGCAAAGTCAATCATCACTTCAGCAATCTCACTTATGCTACAGTCACACAGGGAAAACAGTGGTTGGAAACCACTGAAGAGTCCAAATTGTTGCAACCACGGTGGTGTTCTTGCAATCTCATTGGCTGTTAAATGGTTGTTTCAACAATGGGGACCTGGTCTGGACACTTGATGTCTTCAAAGCAATAAAACAGCAAAAGGATGGAGTCAGTCTACTATCAGTTTACCAGTTTGGGATTGAATGGGATAGAGATGGCAATTACCAGCAGACTGTTTGTGATAAATAGACAAGCATTGCCACTTTTAGAGAACCCCGTAGATTTGAAACTGAAATTCAGAAATTCCTCCACAAATAATGAGCTAGTTGCTACAGAATGCCAATTTAACTGCAAACTGACACGTATGCTCTGTAATGATGCTTTTATATAAGAATACAACCACAATATAACCACCTGCCAACTGAGTCCAATTTCTTATTTTTAAATTAGACGGCAGTGATTTGCAAAAATTCACCACCAGGTGACCTGTGCAATCACCTTGACATCGAAATTGGTTGCCCAGAGGTTGAGGGTAAAGCATCCTCAAATTTTGGGCCACCAGTTGCTTGCAAGAACTACTTGTGTTGCCAAAATGCAAAACATTTAATGCAATCATCAGGTTGCATCAACTGTTTTTAATTACAAGGAAGTTGTTGTCCTATTTTTAGTCGAGCCATTAAGCAAGCAAGCATCCAGTTCATCCGCCTGTTTAAGCACAGTAAGAAATCGGCTTCACTGCTGTGTTGACATGAGCAGTGACTACACCATCACTTCATCTTTTAGCTCCATGACCTCACAAGTACACACTTTGTTTCGTATATTCTCGGGATAAAATTAAATGCAATTAATTCAACTAAATAGTATATTATGCTGGAATTTTTTTTTACAACTCTGTCCATCAAAAAGATGATGCAAAGTAGTCGTGCATAGAGAAACCTCTGACCTCTGTGTAAAAGCACAGGAGGAAACTCTATAAACACTGTGGCACTTGGGGAAAAACATTTGAGCTTGTTTGGATGAACCCAATACACTTATCCTTTCTGCTAAGCCCAGGATGCAGCACCTTTGGCCCTTACATCCACTGCTTGGGGGTGATAGAGTTGGACACGGATTGCATATTTTATCCCAATTAAATCTCCTCAAAATAAGATACTGATTTGATTAAAATACACATTTCATCCTATCCTGACTAATAAACTGTTCATCAAGAAGTTGATGTACTTTTAGACTCTAAAATCTTTTTTTGTTTTTGTTTGTGTGTGATTTGGACTAAAGTGTTACCCTTTTTTAATGTTGTGGCACAAAACCATATTACATTACTTCTCAGTTTTCACTCGTGTGACCTTCAGTTACCTTTTCATTTTACACATATTCCACAGTGACGATGGTATCTCCCACAATATGAGGGTGGCACAGTGGGTGGCAGAATTATGCAACTGCATAACACATGGGTGAGTAGAGGCCCAATTTTCAGTAAGCAACACCCAAGATTTATTGCCTGGTAGCTGTAATCCAATGTGGGATCTTCGCAGGGAAAAAAAAAAAAACCTCCCATGTGTTATGCACTTCCACTTAAGTTCTCAGCTGGCAAAAAGAAAGTAGCTGGCAATTCCATGTGAGACTATGTGCCACAGACCCTTGTCTTTGGCCAGAAATGGAACTGGCAGTGACGCCATAGGCAGCCCAAAGGCAAAACAGTCAAAAAAGATGAAAAAGAAAAATGACTGCAAATGATAACAAGAAGAAACAAGACTAGGTGAGGACCTGCTTGTATTTGCTTCCACTTCCATCACCCTTAATCATATCGCAGCAAGAACAAGAAGAAGAAATGTGTGCTTTTTTTTTTTTTCTTGAAAAGTCTCTTCCCGACACTCTTGCAAATGTAGTTGTTTCATTATTATGCCACCTCTTTCACCTCAAGCAAGTGTAAAAGCTTTCATTTTGATTCCATTTATTTTCTGCAGATTTAAAATGTGCATACAAATTAGTGGATGGAAAAAACTTAATGTGAGAGGCGCGACTGGCAGTAAGATAGTGAGCAGTACATGACAGCTTGAATAGCCCCACTTTGCTTCATAAAGTGGGGGTTATCACTCATGCACAACTGTACGGATTGTGCCGTTCTGTCCCCTGACTTTGTATGACTTGTCTGCTTGATCTATCTTCTAAGGAAAAACCTTCTTGGGGATGAGCAGTACTTAAAAAGTGTGAATTTAAAGTGTCTCCAGTCTCAACTGAAACTTGACAAACAATTACCTTTT